>JADLZL010006468.1:0-86607 GCA_015844335.1 Chrysopogon serrulatus
CCCTAGAATTTGCTAAGGAGGCAAGAAATATTAGGTTTGCACAGCATGTGGCCAGTGATCCTCACCATCCACAACCTCCATCCACACCTGTTGCAGAAGCGCAAATACCTTTTGCTCACCATTCTTATTTCTGGACCTACACAACTAGTTGTTGACATGGATGTATTCTTAGAGCCCTTAATGGAAAAAATGAAAACTTTGTGGGACAGGTGTTGATATGATGGATGAATACCGAAAAGAGTCATTGTTGACGGTCGTTAATGTACGAATTCAACCGTCAACTAGCCATGGAAAAGGATACAATTACGATCACCAAAGTAGATATAGGATTTACACTGATAGAATTCTATGAGTTTTGGTGTTTCACTGTTTCTGTAGGTGTAAACTAGAAAAGACGCAATCCCAGGAGTTTATCGGAACATAGAACGGAAATCGGCGCCACGACAATATAGGGAGAATCTGGAAGAGACCAGAAGACACTGCACCGAAGGAGAGGACTAGTGGGCCCCAGGTGGGACCGGTCGGTCCCCCTCAGACCGGTCCGTCTAGGCCTAGGCCCACTGGCGGCCCACTTCACCCTTGGTTGCTCCACCGCCTTTGAGGATCGATCTCAGCCGCACGTTGAAGTCGGTTTGATCCGATGGCTCACAATCATCACCCAGGGCTATAAAAGAAGGGTAGGACCCTCAAGAGAGGCACATTCATTCATTCTCATTTGAGGTCTGATCATCAACCAGCAACCCTAATCAGAGCTCCTTAGCTAGGGCCTAGATAGCTAGTTAGAACTAGAGGGAGGCAAGCGAAGGCTTGGATTCTGGAGCCATCAAGAGCTTAGATTTGGTATAGTCCTTAACTTCTCTCACCTTTGTTCTCTTTCATTGTATAGATAATATGATTGCTATAATTAAATTAATGAATACTTATCTGCTTACATTCATAGTTATTATGTTCTTTGTCTATTGTGGTTATATGCTTAGTATAGCTAGATTAACATTATACTTATTTATAGGTTCGTATAGTGCTCATCTAATTGATCATTGGGTGAGCGGTCAACATTGTGTAAGCGTGGTGCTTATACGTTGTTTACCTATGAATGCACCCTATAGACCGGGTTTGGTAGATCGTGGGTGTGATGACCCTATTGAGTCCTATGTATTTCAACCCCTGTTTATAGGCACAGTAGGACTTATATACGAAGGAAGAGCGTGCTATGTTCTCAAACTTCTCTAGTATGTCCACTATGAGTAGATATAATGCTAACCTTAGTGTTGATATCTGTTAACGCCCACTGAATGATCCGCAAGCGCACGGATATCGTTGTAGCTTTATCCCAGAATTATTCCAGGTTTTGTTCCACTGAGAAACGTGTGAGATTAACTACGGTCTAACTCAACTACGGTCTAAACCTGTGAAGGTAGAGACTGGATTAAATAGAACTAAGATAGAATTAGGGTAGAACTAGGGCGGCAATTAATGTGGTTGAGAGCAGCAATCAAGGTTGATGATAATATGAGAGTAGAGAGGACAACTATGGTTTTCTTTTTCTAACTTGGGCAAGTCTATGTCTTATATTGCTAACTGGGGACATTACATAAGGAAAGACACCGACATAGGATGTTGATCTCCTTAGCAACCGCGTCCTACTTGTCCTATAGACGGGAGGTGGATAACAGGACTGTCACTCCCGACCACCACCGGAATATAGGGTGCATCCATGATTATCCTAAGCCTAAGCACCATGCTTACACCTATGATAATACTGTAATCCCTCTAGAACAGGAATAAAGCACTCAAAGAGAGTCGTGATCCAGATAAACAATAAAGACATAAAACTTACTCGCATTAGAAGTTGATCACCAGAGACATCCTAGGAGCAAGCTCAAGTAGAGCTTGATCCCACCAAGGTACAAGCCGTAGAGAGGGCACCAACAGGCCGGCACCTTCTCCTAACTCTTCCCTCACTCTCCATCTCACTATTATCTAAAAGACTAGATCCTAGAGAGGACTAATCTTCACTTGATGGCTGGCCCCCCGAGAGGTTATCTACTCAAGGGACACCTCTCAATTAGGGTTTCAGAGAATAGCAAATGAATGTATGCCTCCCGAGGGGTCCTACCCTCCTTTTATAGCCCGGTGGGATGAACGTGAGCCCTTGGATCAAACCGACTTTGGCGGACGGCTGAGATTGAAACCCTAAGGCGGTCGAGCACGTGGGCCAAAGCTGGGCCTAGTTGGCCACTGTAGCAGACCGGCCGGTCCAGGGCTAGACCGGCCGGTCTGGCTCCCGAGGCTACTCGCGGTCCGCTTCGGGGTGGTGTCTTCTCGTGCCTTCTGGAGCCTTCTAGTGCAACCCCCACTATGGAATTGATATCTTTTCATTCGGAACTCCGAAAAAGACAAATGATATGTCTATTTCGATCATCTCAACGAGCTCTTCACAATGGTGCATTTCAATTCATCATTTGAGGTGCTTGTAATCTGTCATTTTGATCCTTTTTGATAGCTTTTCTGATATGTACCTGTAGAAACAAGGATTCACCAAAACTCATGGAATTCTGTTAGTGTAAACCCTAAGTCTACATTGGTGATCGCAAATGTTCCTCTTTCAAGAGTTAGTTGATGGGTAAATGATGAGGACATCACCACGCTGGACACGCCTCCGCCATCGTCTTTTCCAAGTTGCAACTCATCTCCAACTCAGCTACCACGTTCGGTTCGGATTCAGCACACACCCCCGCACGGTTTCGATGATATCTCCCTCATACGACGTCAAAACGAGGCATGTGAATATGCATTAGAAAGGGGACGATGACGCCGTCAATTTGGTTCTGGTCCTAGATCCAGAAAATTCATGGATCATGCTGTGTGACCACAAAAAGGTGCTATGACACCTATTTTTGGGCCAATTTGGCCTTGTATCGAGTTGGGCTTGTGGCCTATGTTGTGGGGCACCCCCGGTGCGCCTCCAACCCTAGGACGTCTATATCTTCGTAGCCGCTACCAATTAGACTTGAGTTTTGTTTAGAGTTTAGTTTTCCATCGAGAAACTGAATCATTCATTGTAACTGTGGTGACAAATCCTTTTATAGTGATCCAGGGCCCCCGTTCTTGATCTCCTCCACTGTGTCGATTAGTCCTTTGGAACCGAGTTCTTGAATCCTCAATTGATATTCACGTCATTTATATTTGTAATTTTAGATTGCGTGTTGAAACCTTTTTGCTTGTGTTCTTCGATTCGCTTGCAGAAACAGCCTTCTTGGCGAGGTCAATCAAGTTATGCTTGGTTGATAACCAACGGAGCAGTGGTGTAACGATTGCAGGGTTCAAATCGTGTCTGATTTGAAGCCGGATCGCCAACGTCGAGATCTCCATAAATCAAACTTACCGGTTACCTCTCGAAAAATCGGGCCAGTCCACATCAGTAAATTTGGTCATTAATGACCGTCAACAACACCCCCACACTTAACCTTTGCTAGTCCCATAGCAAAGCTAAGCTCTAAAAGCTTATCAAAAGATATGTGTAAGTTCAAGCATTGTAGCCATTTCCATGTAACTCCTCAGAAGTATACCTACATTCAGACAAAAATTCTTCTCAAGCTTAAGCAATAACTGAGCTAACTTTCAAACTTACTCATGTTACCTTTGACCATGGGGCTTATCAGCTCTTACTTGGGTCTTAAGCAATCAAAAGACAGAAAGATCCAGCCAAGCACTATGTATCAAGCTCTTTGTTCAACTGTCATTCTGGAGTTTTTAGAGGTTTTCAAATAAAACTCAGAGTTTTCTATGTATGACACTCTCAAATCTCTTAGTGTATGTGGTATTTGTGGATTCTCTCTAAGGCACTAATGATGGTATGCCTTTCTTTTCTTCCTGTAACTAAAGCTTATGTGGAGCTCATAGGTGAGGAAAAAACTTAAAAGAGCAAACTTGCAATGCATATGTTGTGAAGTCAAACAATGGGTCCATGGAGAAACAAGTCATACAATCGAATCAAGATGTGCAAGTGTATGGATATGGTGGATGTTTGATGGAACCTAATTCTACTGTGCTCCTTGAAAATATATCTCTTTTGGAATTTGGAACTTGGCCAGAGAGTATGAGCTATCTTATTTTTTTATAAGGAAGGCAGGCATCTAAGTACCCATTGCTCTCGAACACTTGTCCAATTTTTTCAACTCACTTAGTTTATCTCTTTTTTTCATGATAACTTTTGCATAGCTCATAACACTCCTTTTGGCACAAAAGATTTTTGAGAGATAGCAATCAAGAACTTGGAGCATTTATTAGGTGACTATCTAATGGAAATGTTTTTGATGTTTTCTCCTAGTGTAGGAGTAAAACATTTTTAGATGGATGTAGATAGAATAGTATGTTTTTGCGCCTACTCCAGTGTAGAGTAGTGCATATGAAGGTGGAGTGTAAGTGGATCTTGATTCAAGAGTATAACAAATCTCTCACAAGGGTCACAAAAGTTGACAAAACTCAATGTAAGACAAGCAGCATATATGTGGAAGTTTATCTAGCCTATCTCGTCATATTTGGCTCTGGTGGGAATGTAAGCTTTGTCATACAGGAACTCATCATGTAAGATTTTTGTATTTTTCAAAAGATAAATCTCTAGAACTTTAGTGTCACTCAGAACAGGATAGATAGCAGCTCAGACTTTCTCAATCAGATCAATCAAGTACCTAGACTTAGTTCAAGCATATGGAACCCACAAGTTTTAGGCTCAGAGCAAATCTTCATGTCAAAACAGTTAAAGCCAAAAACTTGGGAAAATTTATGTCTAAAAACTAGGCACTTCAAAGGTGTTATAACAGAGCAGCTTTTCATCATTTTCATCTTTAAGGATCATCTTAAGGGCTTTCCTATTTATTGACTCTATCTAGACAAATATTTTTATTGGGTTTTACATTTTTAATACTCATACTATATAAGATTCTAAAGACTCTAAAAACATGGACCTTCATGTGCCTATATATTTTTGGTATTTTTAGGTTTTCTTATGATACTATGGTGAACCTTCATGTGCTCACTTTTTTTGTATTTTTCAAGACTCTATGACTGACTCGATAATTGCGTAGGTACACTTACCTAAGTACCTAGGGGATGCCTTCCCCCAAGCTAGTTGTTGTTGTGGTTGAGCATTGAAGCTGAGCAGTCCTCGCAGTGGAGCTCATGCTTACAAGAGCAAGTGTAGCCGGGAATCTCGATCTCATCCAACAAGAAGTTGCTTCCTCCACATAGTGATTAGCTGTGTGTTGGAAAGGTGTACTACGAGTGATGTCGATGAAGATTCCTAGGTGGCCTACCTCTTGGAGTTATCCTGCAGCAAACATCTCACAAAACACCAAAACTCATGGAACAGATTAGGGTAAGCAGTTAGTGGTTAGCCATTTCAAGGATTGGTTGTTGTGAGAGGTTTTAAATGTTGTTACAGTGTATACAGTGCAGCAAGATGCTCAATAATTATTTTTGGATTTTCTATTTTTATTATTTAGAAAAGAAAACATGTATGCATGATTATTTTTGTTATTTTTATGCCACCACGGTGAAGACTCCTACGGGCTTTTACGCACCATAGAACTAATCACATGGGGCCTCATATTTTATAATGCATGAATTATCTAACAAGATGAATGCATATTTATTTTTAATATATATATTTTTAATGCAATGCTAACGTAGAAAAGTAAACATGCTAAAGAGAAAATAATTCATGCAATGCAAGAAAGTAAATATGGATAACTACCGATGTTACCTCACGGCAAGGGTTCGGATTTTAAAGTCCTCCGGACAGGACTTCTCCCTTCTTGTTAATTCTTCTAGTGTTGTCATGACATGGAGTTTCTTGGTTGCGTGCATGGGAGTGCTTCTTCTCCAAGCTAGCTCTTTCAGCGAAGACACAAAGATTTTTATGATGATGCCCTTTATGATGTGTCACCTTCTTCTATCTAACCCGTCTTGATTTTTGAGATTTGATTTTGCTTTGATAGGTCCAGGACCTCCACTTGTACAAAGTAGGGAATTGACTCCCCCATACTTCGCTTAAAGTGTGTTTTGCTCATGAAGACAAGGCAGAGATCAAGTGCATGGGCTCTGTTGGTGGAAAACACCAACACAACCATAACTTCTATTCCACTTCTCTAACCTTAGTCATATTGAACAACATGGAGTTGTTATTATATGCATTGCTTAATCTTTAAATGAGAGGCAGGTTTAGAAGGTTGAGCAAAGATGTAACATTTATGTTCATCAGGCTGCAAGAGTTGAAATACTTAACCCAAGGAAGGATGGTATATCTATACATGATGTATCAAGCTTTACATGATCATGACTATCTCTTCCAAGCATAAGGTGTGCACTTTTTAGCTCATGGTTAAGACTATGGATCAAGATAGTGATGTGTTGGCATTTCTTAGCGCATCACCAGGTTTGGACCCCGGTAACAACGCTAGAAATGTAGTTGATATTTCTTAACATCATTACTGAGAATAGAGGTAAAATCTATCCCCGGCAATGAGTAAGAAATGCTTCGGGTGGTGTACCTCAGCTACCATATCACTAGATCAGCCATGGCACTGGGGCACACCGCACTAGTTATTTCCTTTACTGCTACTAGCGATACACCTCTGATGATAGTTTCAGAATAGCCTGGCACGGGCACCATGGCATACCAAGACTATTCTTACCTCTGTCAAGAGAGTTGTATCCCTAATAACGTTAGGACTATAGCCTTAGCGGCTAGTGTCTTGGAGATGCTATACGGTGCAATTTCAGCATTCCTTAACAATAGTACTAAAACTATATTCCCATCTACAGTAAAGAGGTAACGGTGATCCGGTAAACCTTTGCAGTTTTGGATGTTAATACGCAAGCGCACGGAATTACCGTTGTAGCATTTCAACCCGGAGAAATCCTAGGTGTCGTATTTATATTTTCCCAAAGGAAGGCTAGTGTAGATTTTAGGATGAAACCATAATCATGAATATTATACTTTGTATGAAAGGTAGACCAATGTTCACAACAGGGGTAAACAATATGGTTTTCATGATAGTGGACACACACAGATAAATGCCTCTCAAGTGGGGAAAAATGGAGGAAGCATAAAGAATGAAAGAATAAAGAATAAATGAATATCCTACGGGAGCAATGGTCCTAATACAGCTAATGCTTAGAAAGTGGTTAGTCATACAAATACATGAGTCAGAGATAGAGTTGTGTTTGCGATGGATCGGAAGACCACCGGCCGCTGGTCTGCCAGCGAGATGGGTGGTAATTTAAACTCCTACACCATAGCCGAACGTGGGGGATTACAAGAGACGGACAGAGCTGTCACCACCTACCGCCTACCACCTCAACCGTGGACTATGAAGTGCAATCACCGGCTCCCCTTTATCCGAGCACCATGCTCACATATAGAACAGCTACCCAAGCCCCCCGGGTCTCTCACCCTACGGATGAACGAGTAAAGAACTTGGATATTGTGCGATGAACCACCATCCCTCCTACAACTCTATTCTTAATCATCTAAGTGTATGAACGGTTAAGAACAGAGTTCTATATGCTAAGAACATGATATGAACACTATAAACTAGCAAGCATATCATGAACAAGGCATATGAACTAGAAGTTCTATGTTCTATGATCCTATCACACAAACTATTACCTAGTCTACACAACAAGATCAAAGTATAAGAACTATACTCTAATTCTAGAACATTGCTATATTGATAAAAAGAGAAGAAGAAGAGCATAATGGAAAGAATAGTATTCATACCAAGAGTAGCCAAGATGTCTCCTCCTCTTACAAGTTGAGCCTTGCTCCTCTACTACTAAGGATAAAGAGAAAAGTGGAGAGGTACACTTGAGAGTACAAGTGAGAGGTGTAGTGTGTGTTGTGTGAAATGAGGAGCTCCACCCCTACTCTTATACTAGCTTGAGGTCGGTTCTAGGGCTGAGGTGAGTAAATGCCTGGCCAAACCACCTCTACAACCGACCAAGGGAACCGCCAGAGAAGATTGGGCTAGGCCGGCCACCTTGGGGGTGCGCCTGCACCCTGGTGCGGCCGCACCAGGGGTGGGTCCCCTTAGGCCCAGCCTTGGCCCACTGGTCCTTCTCTCCTTCCGAATCTCTCCCCCATGGGTTGTTAGCCCAGTTGACATCTTGGATTTGGGCTTTACTTATTTTGTTGAAATACGCCTTACCGAAAGACGCATTCTCGTGACCTTTTCCTCTATTTCTTGTATGTTTCCTGTAAATCAATAATTCTCCAATACAAGTGGAAATAGGTCAATAGTAAAGGTATATGTGAATATATCTATGATAATTCTCCCTTTTTGGAATAATAGTTGGCGGTTAAAGTATGTCGGTATTTACCGTCAACAAAATCCCCCCAAGCTTACCCTTTGCTCGTCCTCGAGCAAAAGCTAAGAACTTAGTTGTTGATCAGTAGTTGCTATAATGCCGATTATGTTTCACAAGTGCCAGGATTATAACAAAGTTTTTCTTCCTTGATCTAAATAAATTGGTTTTTATACTCATCCTTTTTACTTGTGCTTGTGGGGCTTATAGCTATCACTTTTTCTTTAGGTTGGTGTTATAGCAAGAGAGGTAGACATTCTACTCTTTTGAATTGCTTTTTCCCGGAGTTTGTATTTTTGTATGAAGAGCAAAGTCAAATGATTAGATCATAGCAAATTACTGAGCTATACACTTTGATCAGAAAGAAAGTTTATTTATTTTTTTCTTTTTGAACTCCCATGCATGACTATCTCTTTTCGTCTTTCCGAGGAGTGGGGGCTATCTCTCTGGTGGGTATTTTTTGTACCTATTTTTTTCGCTCGGGCGGGTGTCTTTGCACCCCTTGTTTTATTCTCTCTTTTTTTTGGCACATACCCTTTTGGTATGGCATCTTTTATTGGCTCATGCTTCTTTGGCATGGCCTCTTTTTATTTTTATAGCCCACACTCTCTTTTGATTTCTAAGAGAAAATCAATACATAGAGAACAAAAAAATGGTTTTTATTCTGTATGTGAATTCGATCATGGGTGCATAACAAAGTAATCTACTTTAGATCATATCAAAGTACTTTGGTTTTTATTTAATTTTTAAGACTCTGGTATTCAAGCTTTTCTCAGAGTCAGATTGTAACAAATTCTTAGTCGTACCAACTCAAGCTTCATACCATCCCTAGACTAGATCAAGCTCTATGCATCCCACTAAGTTTCCAAGTTTCTAGAATGAATATTTTTAAACCAGTAAACTTAAATCTTAGGAGAAAACTAAGTCATAAGCTAGGCACAGACGAATCATAAAATAGAGCAATTATTCATTATTTCAACAAGAAAAAACTAAGCATAGCATATTTCACATATTTGATGTGGAATTCTTCTTTATATTTTTATTTTTACTATTACTAATTTTCTTATTACTATTATTATTGAAAAGTGAGGGAAGTATTACCTTTATTCGGGGGTCCTCCCCCAAGCTGGGTTAAAACCTATATGTTAGTGAAGATAATCTCTCCCAAAAAGTTTTTATACTTGTCATATTTTAGGTTTAGTGGTCAAAAATGTTTAAGTTTGGCCAAGGTAAACTTAGTATCTAAGCTCCATGACATAAGAAGTTTATGAAAATATGATTGATCGTAGAATCATATTTGAAACCAAAATATTCTTGTAAGAAACTCTGTGGGCTAGAGATTTATTTTATATTATGGTTACTTTCCATGACCCTTGTAAACTAGAATTCGGTTCAATGATCAAATCTAGACAATTGTCAAGTTTAATCAGAGTAAACTTTCTATGTTAAGCACCATGCTTAAAGATAGAAAGTTTATGAAAATATGTTGGCACAATCAACAATTTTTAGACCAGAATTTTATTTATAGAGGTTAGGAGATTTATTGTTATCATTATCATTTTATTTTATTAATTGTTAGTAGGATAACTTACCAAATTACCTTTTGGTAGAGGGCTCTTCATTTTGAGTCTGAGGAGTAGGACTCTTCTCCTTGTCTTTGGTTCCTAAAGTGGATGGACTATTCATGCTTGGAGAAGAAGGCATGAATGCTAGCACCTTTGGTCGCCACACCATCTTGGTTTTCCTTGGTGGTGTGGTGGTAGGCTTTGGTGTTGGTGCAACGGGTGGCTTTGAAGCCTTCTTGAATTTCCACACCTTTTGATCTGTCTTTGGTGGTGGTGTGGATTTGGTTTTGTTTTTGATTGGGTTTGGCTTGACCTTTTTCTGTTCTTGCCTCCCCTTGCTCTTGGTTTCCTTTGGGAGGCTATCCGACGGTAGAGGGTTGATCTCTACTTCCTTGATGCCCTGAGGATTTGGCCCGTACTTGATCTTGACCATTTTGCTTTGCTCTTGTTTGGGTCGGTGATCAAGCTGGCCTCTTGTTGTGGGCTTTGACTTGCGTGTCTTCTTCCGCTATTGGTAACCCTTCTTTTGTTGCTTTTTGCTGGTTGGTGGGTTTGATGGGGGTTTGGAAACTCTTTTTGACTCTGTGGGTTTCTGAGTATATCCGTTAAATGGGCATTTCACTCTCCATCCAGGGAACTGAAAGTAAATTTGTCCTGACCCCATATAGATAATGGTGTTGGTGGTGTTGAGGAATGGTCTCCCCAGGAGGAGTGGTACGCCATTATCCTTCCCCATGTCCAGGATAACAAAGTCAGTGGGTATATAATCGTCCTGAATGCGCACCAGGATGTCCTCAGCCATTCCTTCTGCAGCCCGTACTGACTAGTCCGCCATTTGCAGTTTGAAGTCTATGGGTTGTAAGGGCCCACCGATCAGGTTGGGATATGTCACCTTTGACATGATGTTTACACTGGTCCCAAGGTCACAGTATGCATGTTAGAAGACCATTGGGCCAATTGAGCAATCAATTGTTGGTTGGCCCGGGTCTTCTTTCTTGGTGATGAATGGAGGGTCCAAAAGATACCCGTCATGGACGGAAGGCTTACCAGGCCTTGTGGTGACCATTTTGATAGATTTGAGTGGTGTTTCGGGTTGTCCCGATCCTTCCCCCTCATTATTTGAAGGTAAAGCAGTAGTAATCTGAGCTAATTGAGTTTCTAGCATTTTATTAAAGCTCAGTTGGTTTTTAACAGTAGAGGAAAGGTTTTCTATTTTCATATTTAAGTTTTCAAATATTTTATCATTAAAAGATAACTTTTTGTTTAAATTTTCATTTATTTTTGCTTGGCCTAATACCAAGTCTTTCAAGGAAGGTTGATTCGAATTATAATTTGAATTGAAGTTTGAATTACCTCCTTGTTGGCGGGATTGATTGTTCCATCCGCCATTATTTTGTTGGTGATACTTGTTGCTGCTGTTATTGATGTAGGCAGCTTCTTCATGTGTTTTGGGGTAGTCATTCCCCGAATGGCCAACATTGCCACAGACTTCACACGTCATGTGTGAGTCTATGGCCTGGACGTAGCCTTTCTTCATGGCATCTTTTTTGTGGGCTCTTTTGTCTAGTCTTTTGAGCAGAAGGTCCATTTTTGTGACAAGCATATTTGCCTCCTTGACAGTATGCATGCCTTTTTATTTTTGTGACTGGGACCTTTCCTTCCCCATCTTTGATTGGACAGAATTTTCTCAATTAAGGCTTTTGCCCCAGTGATGGTGAGGGAAAGGAATGCTCCTCTAGCTGCAGCGTCCAGATGGCCCTTCGACATGGGGATTAACCCCTCATAGAAGATTTGCAGGATCATTCAATCTTCCATTCTATGGTGTGGGCAGGCTTGAATATAGTCTTGTAGCCTGTCCCATGCTTCGGGGATGTTCTCCAAGCTGCTTTGCTGGAACGATGTGATCTTCCCTCTAAGGGCAGTTGTTTTGCCCAGAGGGAAGAACTTCGTGAGGAACGCCGCTGAGCACTTGGCCCAGGTGTCAACAGCTTCCCGGTCCTTGTAGAACCACTGTTTCGCCTTTCCCATGAGGGAGAAGGGAAACAGCCGGAGGCGGATAGCCTCCGGTGTGACGTCTTTTATGACAATGGTGTCACACAACTCCAGGAACTGTTGGAGATGAGTATTGGCGTCCTTACTCGGCATGCCACAGAATGTGCTTGCCTGCACCATAGTGATGAGACCGGTGCGAAGTTCAAAGTTCTTGTCACCAAGGTTGACAGCGGGCCTAGTGGGTACGTTGGCAACATTGGGGACAGAGTACTCGTGGAGTGACTTTCCAGCCATAGCGGTGATCTCGGGTGCAGAAGTGACTGGTTCGATTGTTGGTGGAGTACTTGAAGAAGAAACGGTATGGGACCGAGTCTTTTTCATGATAGCCTCTGGATTGCTGGTGAAGTTTTTCGGCAGATCGAACCCAGTCATACACAATCTGTTTTCATCCACAACAGGAGAAAACAAGAAAAGTTATCCTGTATGAACAAAGGCTACTTTTACACAAGTATATTATCCAAGTTTATGTTTTCATATAAAATCTTTCCTAGCCTTCCCCGGCAACGGCGCCAGAAATGCTTGTTGGCATTTCTTAGCGCATCACCAGGTTTGGACCCCTGGTAACAACGCTAGAAATGCGGTTGACATTTCTTAACATCATTACTGAGAATAGAGGTAAAATCTATCCTCGGCAATGAGTAAAAATGCTTGGGGTGATGTACCTCAGCTACCATGTCACTAGATCAGCCATAGCACTGGGGCACACCTCACTAGTTATTTCCTTTACTGCTACTAGCGATACACCTCCGATGATAGTTTCAGAATAGCCTGGCACGGGCACCGTGGTATACCAAGACTATTCTTACCTCTGTCAAGAGAGTTGTATCCCTAATAACGTTAGGACTATAGCCTTAGCGGCTAGTGTCTTGGAGATGCTATACGGCGCACTTTCAGCATTCCTTAACACTAGTACTAAAACTATATTTCCCATCTACAGTAAAGAGGTAACGGTGATCCGATAAACCTTTGCAGTTTTGGATGTTAATCCGCAAGCGCACGGAATTACCATTGTAGCATTTTAACCCGAAGAAATCTTAGGTGTCGTATTTATATTTTTCTAAAGGAAGGCTAGTGTAGATTTTAGGATGAAACCATAATCATGAATATTATACTTTGTATGAAAGGTAGACCAATATTTATAACAGGGGTAAACAATATGGTTTTTATGATAGTGAACACACACAGAAATAAATGCCTCTCAACTGGGGAAAAATGGAGGAAGTGTAAGTGCAATCAAGCCCTAATGTGGGTTTTGGTAATGATGACCATCAAATTAGAGGACTAATGAGATTTGTCGAGATGTCAAGCAGGTAATTGAAAAAGGATGATGTACAGGTTGGAGAACCTCTTAATTCGAAATGGTGGCTACCTCAACTCGATGGCGTTTAAATTTATTTTATATTTTGAATTTGAGTTTAGGAAAAGCCGTACTATCAAGGGGTTTTTAGGGCAGTTGACCAAATGATGAATCAGATGCTCATATCCAGATCTACATCATCACACCCAGCCAAAAAGCGACCACAAAACAGTTCTACAAAATTCTGGCGGCGGGTCGCCCTCCGGAAGTGCCGCCCTTCGAAGTACCGTTGGACCAGGGGGGTATTTATACCTCCTCCTGTCTTCCCAAACGGTAACTTTTCTCCGTCCCAACGTTCATTTCGATGGAAACAGAACCAGTGCTCCCTCTTCTCTCCTCCATTGTTGCTCCTTCAAGCTCCCAAGCAAATCTTTGATTCCCACCATCAAAACTTGAGAGAAAAGGCAGCAAAACTCGATTGGAGACCTGATCCACTGATTCCCAAAGTCAAAAGAGCATTTGATTCGTGTTTGGCCGGCAGCCCTAGGGTTTATTACCCTTGGAGCTTGCTCCTAGCCGGCTAGGCATCGCCCACGAGCTTGCCAAGGATTGTGGCAACCTTGGGATGTTTGTAACCAACTCATTCAGCTAGTAAATCACCCCTCATCTCAAGAGGTAACACTCTTGACTTGAGAACGAGGAAAAGGCAAGCCTTGGTGGCAAGCCCAAGCCTTTTGTGGCTTCCTCATCAACGTGGAGGTAGGCAAGCCTTGGTGGCGAGCTGAACCATGGGTTAAATTTTTGTCTCCGTGTGCTGGTGTGGTTGTAGTTGATTGAGTAGTTTGTTTAGGGTTCGGCTAAATCTTTCATTATCTAGTTTTCTGTGGTAACCAGCCTTCGAGCTGGCTCTCTGTGTGATATTGCAGGATCGTGTAGGCCTTGCTGTGTAGATTCTATCTATGAAATCAGATTCCAGTTTTCACACCTTTGGAGAGGCCGTCAGTGCCGCCCTATAGGCCGGCAGTGCCGCCCTGCTCCTGGTATTTGATAAAATTTGGAGCTGAGTTTTTGCAGGCCTATTCACCCCCTCTAGGCCTCAGCTGACGTCCATCAGATCCTACAAGTGGTATCAGAGCCTCGTTGTTTCGTATACGCTTCACCGCGTGAAGCATGGAGGTCGGAGGAGGTTCGAGGACCGGCCGTGATCCGGCCGCAAAGCAAGTGTCGAGGTTGTTGATGAGAACAAAGAAGTAGTGAGCTATCAGCATCTACCGGCTGGCTATGCTTCTCTTCCTCCCCTCAACTCCACCGATGGTGAGAGGAGGAGGGAAAGGCAACAAAGAAGAGCCGTAAAGATAGCCAAGAGAGAAGAAAGGCAAAAAAGAAGAAGGAAGACCAGCGGAAGCTTTAAGAGAAGTGAAGAGAAAAGAAGATAGAAGGCGAATTCAAGAAGAAAGAGCCAAGAGAAGAGAAGCAAGGAAGAAGAAGGAGGAAAGCAACAAAAATGATGCACCATCAAGTGAGCTATCGAGCAGCTCCGAAGATGGTGATGATGATGCGTCATATCATGCCTCCAAGGGTGAAAAGATGAAGATGAAGGACAAGGGCAGCAGCAACAACAAGAAGAAATATGCAGCCATATCTTTTAATTATTCATACTTGAATAATCGTGATCGTAAATCTTTCATCAATGTGCCCGCGGGCAAGTTACCTCACTTTGACGGGACTAACTTTGCCAAGTGGAAGCACTTGATGAGAGCTTATCTTATTGCACTTCACCCCGGTCTTTGGAAAATTGTTTGTAATGGATTTCGAGCACTTAGGAGAACCCCGATGAGCCAACAAATGAGGAGATGACAGCCATCCATCTCAATGGGCAAGCTACAAGCATTCTTCTTAGTGCCTTAGATGGAAATGAGTACAATAGAGTGATGAATGTTGATGTAGCAAAACAAATTTGGGACACTCTACATCTTGCTCATGAAGGGGTTGACAAAGTGAGAAAAGCAAAGATTGACTTGTTGATGGCCAAACTGAATAGATTTGTGATAGTTGATGGAGAAGGGCCACAAGAGATGTTTGATAGATTAATGGTGCTAGTTGGGAAGATTAGAGGCTATGGTGGTGATGAGCTAGATGATCACAAGGTAGTGAAGATTATGTTGGAAGATTACTCACCTAGGAATGAAACCATAGTCACATTGATTAGAGACAAGAAGAAGTTTGAGCACTTCACTCCAAATGATGTGCTTGGAAGATTGTTGACCTTTGACATGCAAAGAGAAGAAGCAAATGAGAGGAGGAAACTTGGTGAGCTGCAAGCTAAGTTAGATGGAATGAAAATCAAGGATGTAGCCCTCAAGGCAAACAAAGCAAGCAAGTCAAACACCTCCAACAAAGCAAAGGGCAGCAAGCAAGCATCAACAAGTCAGCCCAAGGCAATCAAATAAGTGCAGCAAGACAATGAGTTAACTTCATCATCAAGTGAAGAAGAAGATGGTGCTGATTTTGTGAAGATTGAAGACATGGCCTTCTTCATGAAGAAGTATCACAAGGGGCTAAAGCGAAATGGCTACAAGGTTGTGCAAAGAAGGTTCCCCAACAAGAAGAAGAGAACATGTTACAACTGTGGCAGCACCGAACACTTTATTGTAAATTGTCCTCATGAGAAGAAAGACAATAACTACAAGAAGGACAGCAACAAAGAGCATAAGTATGAGCCTAAAAAGGGATACAAGCAAAAGGGAGAAGCTCACATTGGGCATTGTTGGGACTCATCAAGGGACAACTCAAGTGATGAGGAAGAAAAGATGGCAACCGTGGCAATTCATACATCTTCCTCTCCACCAAAGCTCTTCAACAACATGTCCGATGATGATGGCTACTACTCCCCTCACATTTGCCTCATGGCAAAGGGTGAGAAGATAAAACCAAAAGCCAAATCTCCTCCCTATCCTAGTGATGTCTCTAGTAGTGAACTTAGTGACACCTCTAGTGATGATGATTCTAGTGATGAAGAATTTGTTCAGCTAATTAAGAATTTAGATCCTAAAACTAGAATATTTATCACTCAACTAATGGAGGATTTAGAGAGTGTCCAAACCGAGCTAGCAACTAGAGATGATGATCTTATCAAACAAGAAAAGATGTATATTGCTTGCAAGAAAGCTCTTGCTTTAGAGAGAAGTGAGGTGGACTCCTTGCACAAGGCTTTGGCCAATGAGCAAGAAGAACATGCTCTCACTAAAAAGGCACATATTGCTCTCAATCAAAAGTATTGTGACTTAAGTGAAAAGTACAAAGAACTTGAGCTGCAATATAGTCTTCTTTGGGAGAGCTCCTCACATCCCTCTAAAATGATGGACACTTCTACACCCTCCACTAGTCAAGGTTGTGGAAAATGTTATAATCTTGATATAAATGCTTATTCCACTAATCTTGCCAATATGGAAACAATAAGGAAGGAGATTGCTAGATTGAATACCATGCTGAGTGGAAAGTGCATGAATGACGAGAAAGCAGCTAGTGGCAAAGATCAACAAAAGAAGTCACAATACAAGAATGGAAGGCATCCTCACATCAAGGATGGACTTGGACACACAAAAGGAGCCAAAACAAATGGAAGAAAAATAGTAAATGGCTATGAGTGTGTGCAGTTCATGAGTAAAGGAAAGATGGGTACAGATCAGCCTGCACAAAAGGCGGCACAACCGCAGCCCCGAGCAGCACAGCCCCCTAAGGGCGGCAGTGCCACTGCGAAGGGCAGCAGTGCCGCCCCCCACAGAAAAGGGAAGGCTACCCATCATTCCTCTGCACATGAAAAGCCCAAGAAGAAGATTCCCCAGCCAAAGCAAGAAGTCCAGAAACCAAGAAACTCAATCTGGGCCACACCAAACAAGTATTCATATCAACCAAAGGCCCATACACCAAGACAAAGTCTGAGTTCTTGCTTTGTATTGAAGAACAACAGCAGAGGAGAAGTGATTGCCAAATATGATAGAAATGTTTATCTAAATACCTCTATTTGGGTTCCTAAGATTCTAGTGACTAACATTCAAGGCCCCAAGAATGTTTGGGGACCTAAATCAAGGAACTAAATCTGTTTTGCAGGCATACTCCTCCGGTGGGTCAAGTTGGGTGCTTGACAAATGGGGTGTACAAATCATATGACTGAAAAAAAAGAGTATGTTCTCATCATATTCCCCAACTACAAATTCAAATGAGAACATCATATTCGGTGATAACTCCAAGGGGAAGTGATAGGACTTGGTAAAGTTGCTATTACACACTTGATCATTCAATTACTAATGTCTTACATGTTAATTCGTTAAGTTACAATCTGCTGTCCGTTTCTCAATTATGTGAGATGGGCTACAATTGTCTCTTTATGGATAAGGGTGTGGAAGTCTTTAAGAGGGAGGATTCCTCTATTGTCTTTACGGGTCGGTTGAGAAACAAGCTCTATCTTGTTGATTTCAGCAAGAACAAAGCAAAGATTGAGACCTGTTTAGTGGCAAAATCTAGCATGGGCTGGTTGTGGCATCGTCGCCTAGCTTATGTTGGGATGAGGAACTTGGCTAAACTCTTAAAAGACAACCACATCCTTGGACTAACAAATGTTCAATTTGAGAAAGACAGGATTTGCAGCACTTGCCAAGCCGGAAAGCAAGTGGGCGTACCTCACCCACCAAAGAGCATCATGACTACTACACAACCATTGGAGTTGATTCACATGGATCTCTTTGGACCGGTTGCCTACCTTAGCATCGGGGGTAACAAATATGGATTGGTTATTGTTGATGATTATTCCTGTTTCACTTGGGTATTCTTTGTGTATGATAAGTCACAGGTACAAGAAAAGGTGAAAACCTTCGTTAGAAGAGCACAAAGAGAATTCAGTCTCCCAATCAAGAAAATGAGGAGTGACAATGGGACTGAATTCAAGAACACTCAAGTGGAAGAATTTCTTGATGATGAGGGCATCAAACATGAGTTTTCAACTCCATACAACCCTCAACAAAATGGTGTAGTAGAGAGGAAGAACAGGACACTTATTGACATGGCAAGGACAATGCTAGATGAGTACAAGACGCCGGACATCTTTTGGTGTGACACCATCAACACCGCTTGCCATGCCATCAATCGTCTCTACCTACACAAGATGCTCAAGAAGACCTCATATGAGATATTAACCGGTAACAAACCTAAGGTGTCTTACTTTAGAGTGTTTGGATGCAAGTGTTTCATACTTGTTAAAAGACCCCGAACCTCTAAGTTTGCACCTAAAGTTGATGAAGGTTTTCTTCTTGGTTATGGATCAAATGAGCATGCCTACCGTGTCTTCAATAAAACTTTGGGTAGAACTGATGTCACGGTAGATGTGACATTTGATGAATCTAATGGCTCTCAAGTAGAGCAAGTTGATTCAAGTGTTGTAGGAAAGGAGGATCCATCATGTGAGGCAATCAAGCAAATGGCTACCGGTGATATAAGACCACAAGAAAGTCAAGCCAGTGAAGAGGAGGATCCCCAAGTTGTTGCTGCACCAATTTCCGCTGACGCACTCAACAAGCCAGTGCAGCACACACCTGCTGGAAATCAGTAGGGCGGTAGTGCCGCACCTGAGGGCGGCAGTGCCGCCCCTGCTACTCCTGCAGCAGCTTCCCTGATTCCTGCAACACCACTTCAAGGGCTCAATCTTGAGCCCATTCTTGAGCAAGAAGAAGATGCAGGTCCACAAGAAGAGCAGCAAGCCATTGAGCATCCAAGACTTCGCCAAACGATACAACGGGATCACCCCGTTGACAATATACTTGGGAGCATTCGAAAGGGGGTAACAACACGTTCTCATTTAGCAAACTTTTGTCAATATTACTCGTTTGTCTCCTCTCTTGAACCTCTCAAGGTAGATCAAGCACTTGGAGACCCGGATTGGGTGATGGCTATGCAAGAAGAGCTCAACAACTTTGAGAGAAACCAAGTGTGGACCTTGGTGGAAAGGCCCAATACAAATGTTATTGGCACCAAGTGGGTCTTCCGCAACAAGCAAGATGAAAATGGCGTGGTGACAAGAAACAAAGCAAGATTGGTGGCTCAAGGCTTCACTCAAGTAGAGGGCTTGGACTTTAAAGAAACATATGCATCGGTGGCAAGGCTTGAAGCAATTCGTATGCTTTTAGCCTTCGCTGCCCATCATGACTTCAAGCTACACCAAATGGATGTCAAAAGTGCATTTCTCAATGGTCCAATACAAGAGTTGGTGTACATAGAACAGCCACCGGGCTTTGAAGATCCCAAGTTCCCCAACCACGTCTACAAACTCCAAAAGGCGCTCTATGGGCTGAAACAAGCACCAAGAGCATGGTATGAATGTCTTAAGGAATTCTTGCTTAAACAAGGCTTTGAAATAGGCAAAGTTGATCCTACACTCTTTACTCACAAAGTTGGTAATGATTTATTTGTGTGCCAAATATATGTCGATGACATAATTTTTGGTAGTACTAACCATGTGTATGTTGAGGAGTTTAGTAGGATCATGACCAAGAGATTTGAGATATCCATGATGGGTGAGCTGCAGTTCTTCCTTGGATTTCAAATCAAGCAATTGAAGGAAGAGACATTCATTAGCCAAACCAAGTACACCCACGACATGCTGAAAAAGTTCAACATGGAGAAAGCAAAGCCCATCAAAACTCCCATGCCAACAAATGGACATCTTGATCTCATGAGGAGGGGACAGCCGTGGACATTAAGGTATATCGCTCCATGATCAGCTCCCTTCTATATTTATGTGCATCTAGGCCGGATATTATGCTTAGTGTGTGCATGTGTGCTAGATTTCAAGCCAACCCGAAAGAGTGTCACTTAGTGGCGGTTAAGAGAATCTTGAGATATCTAGTTCACACACCTAACCTTGGCTTGTGGTATCCCAAGGGCTCCAAGTTCAATCTACTTGGGTATTCAGATTTCGATTACGCCGGTTGCAAAGTAGATAGAAAAAGCACTTCGGGGACATGTCAATTCCTTGGACGGTCCCTAGTGTCTTGGAGCTCTAAGAAGCAAAATTGTGTAGCTCTATCCATAGCCGAGGCCGAGTATGTTGCAGCGGGTGCATGCTGCGCTCAACTACTTTGGATGAGGCAAACCCTTCGAGATTTCGGATGTCAATTCACCAGAATTCCACTTTTGTGTGACAATGAAAGTGCCATAAAGCTTGCAAATAATCCCGTGAGCCACTCTAGAACCAAACATATAGACATCCGTCATCATTTCTTAAGAGACCACGAAACCAAAGGAGATATCGAAATTCACCATGTGAGCACCGAAAAACAACTAGCCGATATCTTCACTAAGCCTCTCGATGAGTCAAGGTTTTGTGCGCTGTGGAATGAATTGAATATCCTTGATTCTCATAACGTGGTTTGAAATATAGCATGCCTTTGATTGATCAACTAGTATGTTAGGCAAATCCTTTGAAAAAGTTCATTTATGTGTTTCAAATTTGATTTCAAAGGCCCTACAAGTGGCATGACCATGGTCTGTATTGATTGATTGTTTCTGGTCATGACACTTAGAGATCTGGTATCCATATCTGAGATGAAAAGAGAGAAGTAAAGCTTAGGTTAATCCTGCTCTTGTGAGCAGGGCGGCAGTGCCGCCCTTAGGGGCCGGCAGTGTCGCCCATTAGCCGATTTGCCACTGTTCAACTGCCGATTCTCTACTGTTGGCCCGTGTCTCCTTTACCCGTTCTGGGCCGCGGCTCCTCTATCTCTCCCTCAGTCTTTCCTAGGCCGACACCCCTCTTCCTCCTCTCCTTTCTCTCTCGTTGGAAGGGCAAGGGCAGGGGCGGTGGGCTCTTGCTCCACCGGCCCGGCGGCAAAAGGCAGGTGTGGCGTCCTCCTGGCCGGCCACCCCCTCCTCTTGGCGTCGGGGAGGCCAGGGCTGGGCTCGGCCCTCCTCTTCTCTTCCCTCTCCTAGGTGTGGAGAAAGGTAAACCCTAGGGCCCCTCTCGATCTATGCAATGTGCTTCTTCTAGTGATGGATTTCAGTTTAAGATGAGAGCATAAGGATGTGGGAATAGGTTTTGATGATTGGATTCAATCAATTTGAAATTCCAACGTTCGGGAGAAGGATTGCCCCACGGCAGTGTCACGGCTTAAGGGCGGCACTAACGCCCTTGGCAACTGCAACTCTTGCAGCTTCATTCCCCTCTGAAAAACACAAGATGATTGACTCCAATCATTATAACTCGATCTCACTTCCTTGTACATATTCATTGTTCAAATCCATGGCTAAAAGACACCTCTGCTAGCTCTGTCCATATACTGCATATGTGTGTGCTCTGAAAGGTAGTTGAGAGATAGAATTAGTAAGAGGAAAGAAGCAAAACAGGAACCTGCAAACCAGCCAGGGGTGGTAGTGCCGCCCTCCAGGGCGGTAGTGCCGCCCTCCCTGAGACAAGTTTGTTCAGGTGGTTTTCAAGTTCATGTTTTGACTCTTCCCTCTTGCTAATACTACTTCTCAGCCACTTTCCATTGCCACATTTGTACAGTTTCTCATTTGGACATATTTTTGCATAGATGGAGGAAGGAGGAGATGATGGAAGGGGCAAGAGAAAGCTATCAACCAAGGAGATGATTCGTAGAGGCAGGGGGAAAAGCTCCTACGTTCACCGTGATCGTGCAGCACGTGAGCAAGAGGTTGCCTAGGAGGAGTACAACCAAAGGATTGGCTTCACCATCCGTCCATGGCCTAGCACCCCCTTGCACATTTTAGAGTTCGATGACAGCTACATGAGAGACAACACAGATGAGTTTGAGTTGAGAGCACCTCAGAACAGCTTGCAGCATGCAGTGGTTGATTATTCCAAGAGTTGGAAGGGGACTAGAGAGGCTAGAGAAGTTGATCCCTATGAGATGCCTAGATCCTCAGGAATGGATTACAGGTTTTGGAATGTTTTTCATTCCAACTTCTATGCCACTGCCATCTTGTCCAAGTCAAAAGGAAAAATTTGCAACATGCAGTACATTGATTTCAATGAGCTAGAGGACAAGAATGTGCAAGAGTTTGCTGCAGTGATTCGTGCCTATGACCACTTTGAGTTGACAGATATCATGAGCTTCGGTATGATTGGAATAGGGAGGTCCTTGCTCAGTTCCATGCCACCTACTTTTGGAACAAGGACAACGATGAGATGCATTGGATGACAGATGGGAGGCACTATCGGATTGACTTTGTCACCTTCTGTCGTATCCTTGGATTTGGTCAGTTGCACAGGACCTACAGTCGTATTCATGATGTGCGCCGACTTGAGCCATCTGAGGTGAGCTTCATGTGGGAGAAGCCTAGTGAGGCAGATGGAAGGAGGACTGGATTGAGGAGTTTCTACTATATCATGAACAACATTATCAGGACCACTCTCAACCCCAAGGAGAATGCCACTGATCTGAATGGGTGCATCACCAATGTGTTGAGTCGCTTTCCTGATGGTGAGAAGTTCAATGTACCTAGATTCATGTGGGTTGAGTTGAGCTTTGCCATGGATGATGGGAGGAGAGAGCTTTCCTATGCTCCCTACCTCATGTTCATGATTGAGAGAGTCACTGGGATACGGTTTCCCAAGGATTGCACTCACACCATCTGCAAAATCAAGAAGACAAGAGGCGGGGCAGCAGGTCACCACTCGACTAGAGGCACTTCTTCTACACATAGAGATGCTCCTGAGTCCTCCAGGGCAAGTGGGAGAAGGAAGAAGAAGTCTGGTTTCAAGAAGCTTGCTGCGTGGATGAAGGCCATGTTCTCTACTTGCTCCTACATTGCTAGAAGTGACTATGAAGATAGGATGGAGACACGGAGGGCAATTGCAGCTACTAGAGAGGCTCAGGGACTTCCACCACTACCACCTCTTGAGCCTCCACCTCAATTTTCTGATCTCCCTCGCCTGTCAGACACGGATGAGGACGAGGAGGATGATGATGATGACGATGATGATGATGGCGATGAGGGGCTGCATGGTGGGTATGATGATGCAGATCTCCAGGAGACCATTCACAGCTACTACAGACGTCAGAGAGACACCACTCATGGGCAGGAGGCCGGGTCTTCGCACACTGTCCCACCTCATCGTTCGACGCGCTCTACTCGCTTCACCGGCACTACTCACCGCCAGGGATGCGCCGTGGTGGACTCCGACGATGATGTTGAGTGATTTCCCTTCTTTTCTCTTCTCTTTTTGGTACTTGATGCCAAAGGGGGAGAAAATTAGGGGGGTCAATCCTTTTCGCGCCATGTGTAGTAGTCCTAGCTGTGCTTCATGTTCAGATCCTTTGAGAGTTATGTTATTTTGTTTATCTGATTGTCATATTGTGAGATTATGTTGTTTTATATATGTGTTTGCTGCTGTGTTTTACAAAGATTGATTGATTTGTTTTTACGCCGGGCGGCGGTGGACGCCCTCCTGGGCGGCAGTGCCACCCTTGGCTGTTGCAGCCAGCACCCCTGTGTGTTCAAACTGTCATATGCATCATGGAATATTATTTGACACAGTTTTCAACACCCCACAACAGGCATGGATATAGGGGGAGGCCCCAAACACCACAAAAAAGTGTGAACTTCGGCTTTTATGCTAAATTGGAAATTTCAAATTCAACTTCACACATTTAGGGGGAGGCTTCTATATCCGTGGCTCAAAAATCTCAGTTTATGATTATATCTTTTGTAAGCTCTAATTGGGTTGTCATCAATCACCAAAAAGGGGGAGATTGTAAGTGCAATCAAGCCCTAATGTGGGTTTTGGTAATGATGACCATCAAATTAGAGGACTAATGAGATTTATCGAGATGTCAAGCAGGTAATTGAAAAAGGATGATGATGTACAGGTTGGAGAACCTCTCAATTCGAAATGGTGGCTACCTCAACTCAATGGCATTTAAATTCATTTTATATTTTGAATTTGAGTTTAGGAAAAGCCGTACTATCAAGGGGGATTTTAGGGCAGTTGACCAAATGATGAATCAGATGCTCATATTCCCAGATCTATATCATCACACCCAGCCAAAATCAGCCACAAAAATAGTTCTACAAAATTCCTGTTTTGGCCAGGGCGGCAGTGCTGCCCTCCAGGGCGTCAGTGCCGCCCTTTGAAGTACCGTTGGACCGGGGGGTATTTATATCTCCTCCTGTCTTCCCAAACGGTAACTTTTCTCCGTCCCAACGTTCATTTCGATGGAAACAGAACCAGTGCTCCCTCTTCTCTCCTCCATTGTTGCTCCTTCAAGCTCCCAAGCAAATCTTTGATTCCCACCATCAAAACTTGAGAGAAAAGGCAGCAAAACTCGATTGGAGAGCTGATCCACTGATTCCCAAAGTCAAAAGAGCATTTGGTTCATGTTTGGCCGGCAGCCCTAGGGTTTATTACCCTTGGAGCTTGCTCCTAGCCGGCTAGGCGTCGCCCACGAGCTTGCCAAGGATTGTGGCAGCCTTGGGATGTTTGTAACCAACTCATTCAGCTAGTAAATCACCCCTCATCTCAAGAGGTAACACTCTTGACTTGAGAACGAGGAAAAGGCAAGCCTTGGTGGCAAGCCCAAGCCTTTTGTGGCTTCCTCATCAACGTGGAGGTAGGCAAGCCTTGGTGGCGAGCTAAACCACGGGTTAAATTTTTGTCTCCGCGTGCTGGTGTGGTTGTAGTTGATTGAGTAGTTTGGTTAGGGTTCGGCTAAATCTTTCATTATCTAGTTTTCTGTGGTAACCAGCCTTCGAGCTGGCTCTCTGTGTGATATTGCAGGATCATGTAGGCCTTGCTGTGTAGATTCTATCCGTGAAATCAGATTCCGTTTTTTCACACCTTTGGAGAGGCCAGTGCCGCCCTATGTGGTGCCGCCCGCTCCCGGTATTTGATAAAATTTGGAGCTGAGTTTTTGCAGGCCTATTCACCCCCCCTCTAGGCCTCAGCTGACGTCCATCAGATCCTACAGGAAGCATAAAGAATGAAAGAATAAAGAATAAATGAATATCCTACGGGAGCAATGGTCATAATACAGCTAATGCTTAGAAAGTGGTTAGTCATACAAATACATGAGTCAGAGATAGAGTTGTGTTTGTGATGGATCGAAAGACCACAGGTTGCTGGTCTGCCAAGCGAGATGGGTGGTAATTTAAACTCCTACACCATAGCCGAACGTGGGGGATTACATGGGACGGACATGGCTGTCACCACCTGCCGCCTACCACCTCAACCGTGGACTATGAAGTGCAATCACCGGCTCCCCTATACCCGAGCACCATGCTCACATATAGAACAGCTACCCAAGCCCCCCGGGTCTCTCACCCTACGGATGAATGAGTAAAGAACTTGGATGTTGTGCGATGAACTACCATCCCTCCCATAACTCTATTCTTAATTATCTAAGTGTATGAACGGTTAAGAACAGAGTTCTATATGCTAAGAACACGATATGAACACTATAAACTAGCAAGCATATCATGAACAAGGCATATAAACTAGAAGTTCTATGTTCTATGATCCTATCACACAAACTATTACCTAGTCTACACAACAAGATCATAGTATAAGAACTATACTCTAATTCTAGAACATTGCTATATTGATAAAAAGAGAAGAAGAGCATAATGGAAAGAATAGAATTCATACCAAGAGTAGCCAAGATGTCTCCTCCTCTTACAAGTTAAGCCTTGCTCCTCTACTACTAAGGGTAAAGAGAAAAGTGGAGAGGTACACTTGAGAGTACAAGTGAGAGTTGTAGTGTGTGTTGTGTGAAATGAGGAGCTCCACCCCTACTCTTATACTAGCTTAAGGTCGGTTCCAGGGCTGAGATGAGTAAATGCCTGGCCAAACCACCTCTACAACCGACCAGGGGAACCGCCAGAGAAGATTGGGCTGGGCCGGCCACCTTGGGGGTGGGTGCGGCCGCCCCAGGGGTGGGTCCCCTCGGGCCTAGCCTTGGCCCACTGGTCCTTCTCTCCTTCTGGATCTCTCCCCCGTGGGTTGTTAGCCCAGTTGACATCTTGGATTTGGGCTTTGCTTATTTTATTGAAATACGCCTTGCCGGAAGGCGCATTCTCATGACCTTTTCCTCTATTTCTTGTATGTTTTTCGGTAAATCAATAATTCTCCAATACAAGTGGAAATAGGTCAATAGTAAAGGTATATGTGAATATATCTATGATAATTCTTCCTTTTTGGATAATAGTTGGCAGTTAAAGTATGTCGGTATTTACCATCAACATGATGCTATGAACAACTTTCAAGAACTAGACATGTTGAGTTAATCAGGATTGATCATGGATAATTATTACTTAAACATGTTAAGTTCTTTATTCATGTTCATACCAAAATCAAGGAGAAGCATTTTAAGTAGTGACCATTTACCTTTGGATGTTACCTTTGTCTTTAGAGTGCGATGACACCATGTGATGAAGAGTAGATGACTCTTGATGGTCCTTTTATTTTGCTCGATGATTTCCTTGTTTGGTCAACCTCACATCTTGGTTCATAGTTCCTCTTGTTCCTAGATGGTGCTCTTTTTGTCATGCCATCTTTTTGCTCTTTGCCATTTTGGATTTCTATCTCAATCTTTGTGTTATGCCTGTATAGGATTAGTGGACAACACATACCCGAAGGAATATACCATTTTAAACGGGGGATTATTGTCCCTAACTTATGTGTATTTTTGTTATCATGTTTTTATACAAGCATAGCTCAAGGCAAAGGTAACTTGCAGCTGAAGACAAAGTGAATGATCTTTGATACTTATAGTCCTTCCATCAATGATGAATGAGCTGTGTCTTCAGTGTGCAAAGTTATTGGAGTTTGTCATGTGCCTTGCTTCATCTCTGATTTGAATTCACCTCTTGACTTACCCAGATTGGATTTTAGATTCCTGCAGGGGTTAGTCCAATAAAATATCCAGTGTCTACAAGAGCATACTTTCAGTTTAAAAATCAACCTAGACACCACGTCTAATTCGATTTAGGAAGACATTCTAAATTAAGCATCATACTTAATTTAAAAGGACTTTGAAAGTAAGATCAACACTCCTAAACTAAGCACCATGCTTCTTTTAAGAGATGTATAAAAATACTCCAAACCTAGGCATACTATAATAGACAATAGTAGCATGAAAGCATTGTAGAGATTCATTATTCAAGTAGAGATGAAAGAGCATGATTGTTTTATGGCAAGTTGAGCATGGCTTAAAGATAGAGACAACCAAGATCCGCAACATGGCATATGATTTTTTTAGAGAAGCTCATCCCCCACACTTGAGTTCTTGCAAGACAAGATCAAGTTTGGATGAATGTGATCTAATGTTGCAAGATAATTGGTTGGACATACCTTGCACCATCATCCTTCATTCTTCTTGCTTCAAACCTGTAAAGGTTAGTGACAAGAATACCCGAAGGAATATTTTCACAATATATATCTCTATACTCAATTCACAAGGGCAGTTTAGCAAAAGATGAATGTTCATGTTGTCTATCGAAAGCGCTAGTTCTTGGTCAAAAGCTTGTTTTTGAGAAACCTCAGAATCACGCTTCAAGATGGTGAAGTGGTTTCCCCTCCAACACCAATCTTTATCTACCTACCTCAAGATTTGTACATTGAGATTTGCAATGTTTATGATAAACATATGCATCTACAACCACCCTTTTAAAGTTTTTATGGACAGGATGTATGAGGGGGTTGAAGATCTCATGTGTGATCATGGTAGAGAGACCAAGAGATTCAGAAGATGTGTCATATGAGCATGGCTTTGATGAGGTCTTTGTGTAGTAGCTTCCATGCTCATTAATGTCATCTTCCTTACCAATCTCTAAGGGTGATTCTTTATGAATATCTATAGGCAAAAATATTATATCCTTTATTTTCATGCCTATGACATTCATCAATCATATTATTATCCAAGATTTCCTTGGGATTGGTGGCTCTCAAGTTGGTCTCATCAATAGCTTCCTCTAGACTTAGATGAGTCATAAGTTTCATCATTTGAATCTAAGTCTAGACTTCTAGACTGGATTCTATTAAGGCTTCTTCCTTATCCATCCATTTTATACATTCCAGCCATTGTTGTAGCACTTCTTGGTCATCCTTGAGTCCCTCATGATTCCTATGCTCTAAGTGTCTTAGTGGATCTCTAGGGTCATCATGAGACTTAGGAGAACAAGTGTTAAGGAATTCTTTGGGATCATGGATAGGTTTTGATATGGGTTTAGGTAAGACATCTAATATGGGAATAGAAGGAGAGAAGATAGGATTAGAATCAATTTGAATTGGCTCTCCTTCTATGGCATCATTAGACATGCCATCCTTGAATTCCTCCCAAAGAGGATGTTTTTTAATAGATTCCTTCTCGAGAGGATTTGAATTATATTCACTCGAAGGTCTCTTATAGGACTGGAAGTTTAGGCTCGTTCCGACATCAACATCAAGAGAGTTTTCCAAGGGTTGAATCTTTCTTCCCTTGGTGGATTTTGGGGCATGGATGGTTTGGGACTGATAGCTAAATGTTAGGATTGGAATAAGTGTGATTTAGCTATCAAAACATTCTTTTGTCTTAGAAACAATTCCTTCTCTTTCTCGGGGGTTCATATTGAATGCTAGGGCACGGTGTCCTTCCACAAAGTTTATCAAGCAAAGACCTCACTTCACTAGCAGTCACATGAAGAAAAGATCCTCTAGAAACTATATCAAGGCACTGCTTAGAATCCTTACTAAGGCCTAGGTAAAAGTGTTGAAATAACACTAGATCTGGAATGGAAAGGTCAGGGCCTATAGTGAGGAGATCATTAATGCAATCCCATGATGTTTCTAGAGATTCCTCCTCTAGCTATTTAAAGTATAGAACCTCTTCCTGAAGATCAATTACGTTAGAGATGGGAAAGAATTTTGATTGAAATTCAGAGCATAGCAATTCCCAATCTCCTTGCATACTTCCTACGATTTTGTTGTACCAATGTTTAGCTTTTCCCGTTAAAGAGAACGGAAAGAGCTTCCATTGCAAAGTCTTATCAGACATGCCAGCAATGCGAAAGTATACACATCTCAGTAAGAACTCCTGTAGGTGTGAGTATGGGTTTTCATCGCCTTCTCCTGAGAAGGATTGTTTTTGAATAAAATCTACCCAACACGGGCGCAACTCACAACCAGGTGCTAAGATAGGCTCTAAAGATTCTAGTGGCCTAAAGCTTGCACTCGTGGGTTTAGCATATTGATTGATAGGAGTGTGACTCATGCTAAACCAAAAGTCAAAAGGAAAAGAATGAAAGAAAGAAGGATAGAGTAAAGGAAAAGAAAGAAGGATAAAGAGGTAAAGGATAAAAGAAGAAGAAAAAATTAAGCTAGGTTCGTAATCAACTTAGCAAATCGTTTCCCCAGCAACGGCGCCAAAAAGCTTGTTGATATCTGTTAACGCCCACTGAATGATCTGCAAGCGCATGGATACCGTTGTAGCTTTATCCCAGAAGTATTCCAGGTTTCGTTCCACTGAGAAACGTGTGAGATCAACTACGGTCTAACTCAACTAGGGGTAACAATAGGGTGAAGGTAGAGACTAGATTAGATAGAACTAGGGTAGAACTAGGGCGGCAATTAATGTGGTTGAGAGCAGCAATCAAGGTTGATAATAATAGGAGAGTAGAGAGGATAACTATGGTTTTCTTCTTCTAACTTGGGCAAGTCTATGTCTTATATTGCTAACTGGGAATATTACACAAGGAGAGACACCGATAGCAACCGCGTCCTACTTGTCCTACAGACGGGAGGTTGATAACAGGACTGTCACTCTTGACCACCACCGGAATATATGGTGCATCCACGATTATCCTAAGCCTAAGTACCATGCTTACACCAATGATAATACTCTAATCCCTCTAGAACTGGAATAAAGCACTCAAAGAAAGTCATGATCTAGATAAACAATAAAGACATAAAACTTACTCGTATTAGAAGTTGATCACCAGAGACATCCCAGGAGCAAGCTCAAGTAGAGTTTGATCCCGCCAAGGTACAAGCCATAGAGAGGGCACCGATAGGCCAGCACCTTCTCCTAACTCTTCCCTCACTCTCCATCTCACTATTATCTAAAAGACTAGATCCTAGAAAGGACTAATCTTCTCTTGATGGCTGGCCACCCGAGAGGTTAACCATTCACGGGACACCTCTCAATTAGGGTTTCAGAGAATAGCAAATGAATGTATGCCTCTCTCGGGGGGGTCCGCAAATGAACGTGAGCCCTTGGATTAAATCGACTTTGGCGGACGGCTGAGATTGAAACCCTAGGGCAGTGGAGCACATGGGCCGAAGCTGGGCCTGGTTGGCCATCGTAGAAAGGCCGGCCGGTCGGGGCCGAGGCGCCGGCCGGCTCGGCTCGGGGCCACTCGTGGTCCGCTTCGGCGTGGTGTCTTCTCGCGCCTTCTGGAGTCTTCTAGTGCAGCCCCCACTGTGGAATTGATATCTTTTCATCCGAAACTCCGAAAAAGGCAAATGATATATCTGTTTCGATTGTCTTGATGAGCTCTTCGCAATGGTGCATTCCAATTCATCATTTGATATGCTTGTAATCTATCATTTTGATTATTTTTGATAGCTTTTCTGATATGTACCTGTAGAAATAAGGATTCACCAAAACTCGTAGAATTCCGTTAGTGTAAACCCTAAGTCTACATTGGTGAAATCAAATGTTCCTCTTTCAAGAGTTAGTTGATGGGTAAATTTGGTTATTAACGACCGTCAACACTTAGCGATGACTATTAGGTGTAATTGCACTAATCATGTATGCATTGGCATGTAGCTAGGAATAACTTAGGAATATCTTTTGATGTTCTACTAGTAACCCTAATGATATAGCTAGGAGTCTCTATCTATTTTCGCTGATGATTTATACTTATCTTTATCATTTATCTTGTGACTTACCCCTATATTGAGTAGCGAGGACATGGTTATGTCTATCCATTACACTATAGGTTATTCAGCCATCCTACACGTATACCCTGTAGACCTTCCCTTGGAAAAATATAAATGATAACCTGGTAACACTTTGGGTAAAATGCTACAATGGTATTTGATCTGTACACTTGTGGATACTATTTCTATATTCTAAATGATGGCATGATTTAATACCACACCTCTTGATGTTATTGCTGGGGATAACAACTGTTGACGGTCGTTAATGACCAAATTTATCCATCAACTAACATTCGAAAAAAGCACATTTGTGATCACCAACATAGACTTAGGGTTTACACTAACGGAATTCCACGAAGTTTTGGTGAATCTATGTTTCTATAGGTACATATCAGAAAAGCTATCAAAAAGGACCGATATGACAGATTACAAGCACCACAAATGATGAATTCAAATATACCATTGCGAAGAGCTCGTCGAGACAATCGAAACAGACATATCATTTGCCATTTTAAGAGTTCTAGATGAAAAGATATCAATTCCACGACGGGGGGCTACACTAGAAGACTCCAGAAGACGCGAGAAAACACCACGCCGAAGCGGACTGCAAACGGGCCTAGAGGGAGACCGGCTGGTCTCCCCCTGGACCAGCCGGTCTGGCCTAACCTCCGTTTTCGTGGCCCGCTTCGACCCACTGTTGGTATTTCTTATTTATAATTAAAATATGAAGGATTCATAGCGCCACGTAAAACCATTGTAGCATTTTTACCGGGAGTATTCCGGTATCGTTATTTATAATTTTACCACCGGGAAACAATGGATAAAGACATTGATAGTTCACCATCATATATCTACTAACTTAATACACCAACTAGACTATAGTAGGGGTAAATGATAGATGATAGAAATTATGCATATATGACACATAGAGGAGAATTCTATAATAAAAGAGTAAATAGCTAAAGTAAGAGGACAACGGGAGAGTTCAAGGTTCCTAAATACTTCTCTATTACTGGGGTTCTATAATAACTAATTTATGGAAGGTAAAGCAATCACACAATAACTCTTCAGGACATCAGAACACTAGTCATGAAAACGGGTGTGAAAGGACTAGGAAGCTCCGACTACGGTCCTACAAACACCAACCCTAACATGGTGGAATACGTCGGCCATCAGGGCTATCACCACCTGGGGCTACCACAACTATATGTTGGATTGGGTGTAACCTCAGGTAACCAATAGTCTAGACGCCATGTCTATACTATGAATTACTACTCTAGTCACACGTAATAACTAGAGCACTCGATACGAGCAGAGATCCTATGCTAAAGTATAACAACTATACTAGCCAATCAAATGTAATGCATAAAAGTAAATAGAGAAGATAAAATATATTAAAGCATAAGTCTTACAAGAATAGATACAAAGATATACAAGAACTCTGACGACTCCTCCGAAGACTCCTCCGGAACCTGGGCGTAGCGCCGCTCTCCCTAACTCTCAACTAGAACAAATCTACTACATTGAAAAGTCTAGCCCTAATTCTCTAGAGGTGAGAGGTCATCCATTCGAGGGACGCCTCTACATCTCCATAATAATATGGTGCCCCTAGGGAGGGGGGTCTGCCTCTCTATTTATAGCCCGGTGGGATGAACATGCGTCGTTGGATCAAACCGACTTGGGCAACGGTGGAGATGCAAACCCTAAGGCGGTAGGAGGCCGTCCATCGAAGCGGGCCCCAAATGGGCTCCGGAGAGCGCCGGGTGGCCCCACCCTATGGCAGGTGGGCCCGCCTTCAGTGGGTCGCCTTCTCGTGTCTTCTAGAGTCTTCTAGTGTTGGTTTCATTGTGGAATTGATATCTTTTGACTCCGGACTCCAAATAGGGCAAACCATATGTCCATTTCGATCGTCTCGACAAGTTCTTCATTATGATGCATTCCAAATTATCATTTGAGATACTTTTATTCTATGCAAAATTGGATATACCTGCAAAACGATTGAGAACAACACAACTCATGGAACTCGTTAGAATCAAACCCTACAACTATGCTTTATGGTTGATATCATGTTATATTGAGCAATAGTTGATGGTATAAAATAGGCATTAAGGACCGTCAACAAGTTCCCCCAAGCTTACCCTTTGCTAGTCCCTTAGCAAAGCCTAACTAATAAACTTGGATCAGGAGGTTCTACAATGCTTTCACTCCTCAAAAGTACACATGCTTTCAAACTGAAATTCTCCTTTAAATTAGACAAAACTACTCTAACTTTCAAACTTACCCATTTTACCATTAACTATGGAGCTTTTCAACTTTCGCATGGGTCTTGAGTAATTGAAAGATAGAACAATCAAGTCAAGCACTATGTCTCAAATTCTTCACTCAACCAATATTCTGGAGTTTTTGCAAGTTTTCAAAATAAAACTTAGAGCTTAATCGTATGACACCCTCAAGTCTCTTATTGTATGTGGTATTTATGGATCTCACTGAGGCATTTATGTTGTCATGCCCTCCTACAACTAATTATTATAGTGGAGTTCATAGGAGTGGCATTAAACAAGGATGAGCATACTTGCAATTCATATACTATAAAGTCAAACAATGGATCCAAAGAGAGTCAAGTCATACAATCAAACCAAGATGTGCATGTATATGGAATATGGTGGATAGGTGAATATATGGTGGCTAACCCTAATTCTATATTTGTTCTTTAAAAATAAATCTCTCTCTCTTGGACTTAGAACTTTCGCAGGAAAACATGGGCTATCTTTATTCTTCTTCTTTTTTTTCTCTCTTTTTTTTCTTTTTCTTTTTTTTTTTCAGGGAGGTGAGTATCTAAGTTCCCATTATTTTAATAACTTGGACACTTGTCCATTTTTTTAACTCCCACTTTTTTTCCAATACCTTTTCTTTTGCACAGCCACATGCATTCTTTGAATACAATAAATGATTTGGAGAGATGATAAGAACTTAGAGCATTTAAATAGGGGTTGTCCTATAGGGTATAGTATATTTTTGGTGTTTACTCTCAGTGTAGGAAAAAAACAATTTTGAGGTGGATCTGGATGAAAGTGGAAAATAATGGCGCTTACTCCTAGGGTAGGAGCAATGCATATTTTGGTGGAGTGTGTGAGTGTGATCTTGATTTTAAAAGCATGACAAGACTCTTATAAGGTATACAACAAAGGTTGACTGAACTCAATGCAAAGCAAGCAGTATAAATGAATAGAGGTTTTCCTATTCTAAATGTATATCATATATGGCTTTGGTAGGAATTCAAACCTTGTCATACAAGAGCTCATCATGTAAGATTTTTAGTTTTTAAAAGATAAATCTCCAGAACTTAGTATTGCTAGGAATAAGATAAATAGCAGTTCAGACTTTCTCATATCATATCCCTCAATCACCTAGACTTAGCTTAAGCATATGCCTCCACAAGTTTTAAGTTCAAAGTAAATTCTTATATCAAAACAGTCATATCTAAAACTCAGGAGAATTTTAAGGTTGAAAACTAAGCACTTGAAAGGAATTACGACAGAGTAACTATTCATCATCTCCAAGACAAAGGTTTATTGTTCTTTAGTTTTTGTTCTTTAGTTTTTATTTGACTCTTAACAAACTAAACAGAATTATAAACACGTTTTATGATCACACCTTAAAAAATAGCTAGAGTATATTTATTTAGTTTTAATGATTATTCATCTTTTTATTTCTTTTTAGACTAATGGACTCACAAAAGACTCTATAGACGTGGACCTTCATGTGCCCACATATTTTTGGTATTTTATGACTATAAGATAGACTCGATAATCACATAGGTATACTTACCTGATAACTAGAGGATGCTCTCCCCTAAGCTGGATGTTGTTGTAGTTGAGCGTTGAAGTTGAGTGGTCCTCACAGAGGAGCTCATGTTTGTAAGAGCAAGTGTTGCCAGGAATACTTCAATCTCGCCACCCATGAAGTTACTTCCTTCACACAGAGGTTAGTTGTGTATCGGAAAGATGTTCTTCGAGTGATGAGGATAAAGATACCTAGGTGAGCTGGCTCTTGGAGTCATCCTGTAGAAAGCTCTCACAAAACACCAAAACTTGTGGAACGGATTAGGATAAAACAGTTTGTGGTTAGCCGTTTTGAGGATTAGGTGTTATGGAGCTTTAGAAATATTTTCCAAATGGCAAGGTTACAGTAGGATGCTCATCTAGTATTTTTGGATTTTCTATTTTTGTATACAGAAAAGCAAAACATGTATGCATGAAGTTTTTGATATTTTTATGCCACCACAGTGAAAACTCCTACACGCTTTCATGTTGCAAGGGTTTCACATGGGGCTTCTAATTTTTTAAGACAAATTTACCCTAATACATGCCTATTTATTTTTGTTTGTTTTCTATGCAATGCTAATATAGAAAAGTAAACATGCTAAAAAAAGAATAAATCATGCAATACAAGAAAGTAAATATGGATAACTACCGATGTTACCTCACGGTGAGGGTTCGATGTTTTGAGTCCTTCGAACTAGACTCCTCCTTGCAGTGATTCATTAATTGAGTAATTTAGTTTGCTTCTAAGGATGAGGATTCTTGCAAGGTGTCATAGTGAAGGTTAGAAGGTGTTGGAGTGTTCTTTCATCCATTTTTTTCCATCTTAGTTCTTTCTATACACTTGTTCTCCTTACTTTTCATTTCAAACCATGATCAGACATTTATTTTTTTCTTTCCTGCAAGAATGTCAGTGGACACATACCCGAAGGATTGCAACAAGTTTGGAATATGGGTTATGGTCCATAATTTTATGTGGATTTCTTCTATACTAATAAAAGGATGGGTTTTTAGGATTACTCTAGCATAGATTTTTTTTAACAAATTTTGTTGGTAGCTGCACTTTTATATGGTTCAAGGCAAAGGTAACTTGCAACAAAGGATTAAATATATAAACTTTGATACTTACAGTTCTTCCATAGAGAATGAGCTGTGTCTTCCTTTTGTGCAAAGTTATTGGACATCGTCACATTTCTTGATTCATCTCTTGATGTGAGTTTATCTCTTGACTTACCCGAATTGAGTTTGAGAGTTTCCTGTAGGGGTTAGTCCAACAAAATATCCAATGTCTACTACAATAATTTCTAGTTCAATAACCAAACCAAACTCCATGTCTAATTTGATTAAGGTAGGCTATTTAACCTAAGCACCATGCTCAATTTAAAAGCCTATGGAAGTATGGCGAATACTTCCAAACCAAAGCATACTATAGAAAACAAAGGTAGAATGAGAGCATATAGAGATTTACTCAAAGAGATGAAAGCATGATCATGTATGGTGAGAATTTTTTTTCATTTTTCAAGTAAAGATGCAAGTGACATACATGTGTGCAAGGAACTAAATATCTTTGTGGACTTGATATGGGATGGAGTAGATGCATGGATTATTCAAAGTAAACATGCAGTGGAATGCAATAGGATAACTACTCATCAAATTTTAAGCCTATGAGCAAGACTTTCTCACCTTTCTTGATCAAACTTACCATGACTCACAATGGTATTTGTGAGTAGCGCAATGCCTTCTTTATTCGTCACATATGATGAACTTTGAATTCATGTGATGACGACTTTTTTCCAATCTACACATGGTTAGAGGAAATATATATATATAAATGTTTATACATACCTATGAGATGGCGAGGGGGCTTCATTGTTGATGAATCATGAATGTTCAGGCACCCGAGTTCTTCAATATCTCCCATGTCTCGTTCTTGTGGAATTTCGCGAGGAAGGTTGGAGCGGTTGATATCCTGCTTATTCCACAACTCAACAAAACAGGGGTAATCCTAATTAAGCTAGTGGCAAACTAGATTAGCAGATATCAAGATCATTATCAAAATCATTACGCCAATTGTTTCCCCAAAGAACGGCGCCAAAAATACTTGTTGGTATTTCTTATGCATAATTAAAATATGAAGGATTCGCAAGCGCCACGTAAAACCATTGTAGCATTTTTAAAGGAAGTATTCCAGGTATCGTTATTTATATTTTATCCTTTGGGAAACAATGGATAAAGACATTGATAGTTCACCATCATATATCTACTAACTTAATACACCAACTAGACTATAGTAGGGGTAAATGATAGATGATAGGAATTATGTATATATGACACACACAGGAGAATTTTATAATAAAAGAGTAAATAGATAAAGTAAGAGGACAACGGGAGAGTTCAAGGTTCCTAAATACTTTTCTATTACTGGGGTTCTATAATAACTAATTTATGGAAGGTAAAGCAATCACACAATAACACTTCAGGACATCAGAACACTAGTCACGAAAACGGGTGTGAAAGGACTAGGAAGCTCCAACTACGGTCCTACAAACACCAACCCTAACATGGTGGAATACGTCGGCCGTCAGGGCTGTCACCTCCTGGGGCTACCACAACTATATGTTGGATTAGGTGTAACCTCAGGAAACCAATAGTCTAGACGCCATGTCTATACTATGAATTACTACTCTAGTCACACGTAATAACTAGAGCACTCGATACGAGCGGAGATCCTATGCTAAAGTATAACAACTATACTAGCCAATCAAATGTAATGCATAAAAGTAAATAGAGAAGATAAAATATATTAAAGCATAAGTCTTACAAGAATAGATACAAAGACATACCGGAACTCTGACGACTCCTCCGAAGAATCCTCTGGAACCCGGGCGTAGCGCCGCTCTCCCTAACTCTCAACTAGAACTAATCTACTACATTGAAAAGTCTAGCCCTAATTCTCTAGAGGTGAGAGGTCATCTATTCGAGGGACGCCTCTACATCTCCATAATAATGTGGTGCCCCTAGGGAGGGGGGTCTGCATCTCTATTTATAGCCCAGTGGGATGAACGTGCGGTGTTCAATCAAACCGACTTGGGCAACGGTGGAGATGCAAACCCTAAGGCGGTAGGAGGCTGTCCATCAAAGCGGGCCCCAAATGGGTTTCGGAGAGCGCCGGGCAGCCCCACCCTTTGGCAGGTGGGCCCCGCCTTTAGTGGGTCGCCTTCTCGTGTCTTCTAGAGTCTTTTAGTGTTGGTTTCGGTGTGGAATTGATATCTTTTGACTCTGGACTCCAAATAGGGCAAACCATATGTCCGTTTCGATCGTCTCAACGAGTTCTTCACAATGATGCATTCCAAATTATCATTTGAGATACTTTTATTCTGTGCAAAATTGGATATAACTACAAAACGATCGAGAACAACACAACTCGTGGAACTCATTAGAATCAAACCCTACAACTATGCTTTATGGTTGATATCATGTTATATTGAGCAATAGTTGATGGTATAAAATAGGCATTAAGGACCATCAACACCCATGTGCTCCACTGCCTTAGGGTTTCAATCTGATCTGTCCGTCAAAGTTGGTTTGATCTAAGGGCTCACGTTTATGACCACCGGGCTATAAAAGAAGGGCAGAACCCTCCAGGGGAGAGACTCATTCATTTTCTATTCTCTAAAACTCTAATCAAGAGGTGTCCCTTGAATGGATAACCTCTCGAGGGCCAGCATCAAGAGAAGATTAGTCCTTTCTAGGATCTAGTCTTCTAGATAATAGTGAGATGGATAGTGAGGGAAGAGTTTGGAGAAGGTGCCGGCCTGTCGGTACTCTACGGCTTGTACCTTGGCGGGATCAAGCTCTACTTGAGCTTGCTCCTGGGATGTTTCTGGTGATCAACTTCTAATGCAAGTAAGTTATATATCTTTATTGTTTATCTGGATCACGACTCTCTTTGAGTGCTTTATTCCTATTCTAGAGTGAGTAGAGTATTATTGTAGGTGTAAGCGTGATGCTTAGGCTTAGGATAATCGTGGATGCACCCTATATTCTGGATTTGGTGGTAGCTCGTGGAGGTGACTTTATAGCTTGTTGAATCCTATGTATCCCACTATCGTGTTTGTAGGCCAAGTAGGCGCGGTAGCTAAGGAGATCAACATCCTATGTCGGTGTCTCTCCTTATGTAATGTCCTCAGTTAGCAATAGAATACATAGGCTTGCCCAAGTTAGAAGAAGAGAACCATAGTTATCCTCTCTACTCTCCAATTATCATCAACCGTGATTGCTGCTGTCAACCACATTAATTGTCGCCCTAGTTCTACCTTAGTTCTATCTCAATCTAGTCTCTACCTTCACCTTATTGTTATACCTAGTTAAGTTAGACTATAGTTGGTCTCACACAATTTCCCTAAGGACGAAACCTAGAATACTTCTAGGATAAAGCTACAACGGTATCCTTACACTTGCGGATTATTCAGCGGGCGTTAATAGATATCAACAAGCTTTTTAGGGCCGTTGCCAGAGAAATGGTTTGCTGAGTTGACTATGAACCTAGCTTAACTTTTCTTTATCTTTTATCCTTTAGTTCTTTTACTTTTTCTTTTATCCTTTACTCCTTTCTTCATTCTTTGTTTTATTCTTTTCTTTTCAACTTTTGGTTTAACATGAGTCACACTCCTATCAATCAATATGCTAAACCCACGAGCGCAAGCTTTAGGCCACTAGAATCTTCAGAGCCTATCTTAGCATTTGGTTATGAGCTGCACCCATGTTGGGTAGATTTTATTCAAAAATAATCCTTCTCAGGAGAAGGTGATGAAAACCCATACTCACACCTATGGGAGTTCTTAGTGAGATGTGCATGCTTTCGCATTGCTGGCATGTCTAATAAGACTCTACAATGGAAGCTCTTTTCTTTCTCTTTGACTAGAAAAGCTAAATATTGGTACAACAAAACCGAAGGAAGTATGCAAGGAGATTGGAAAGTGTTATGTTCTGAATTTTAAACCAAATTCTTTCCCATCTCCAAGGTGATTGATCTTTGGGAAGAGGTTCTACACTTTAAATAGCTAGAGGAGGAATCTCTAGAAAAATCATAGGATCGCATTAATGATCTCCTCATTATAGGCCCTGACCTTTCCATTCTAGACCCAGTGTTGCTTCAACACTTTTACCTAGGCCTTAGTAAGGATTCTAAGCAGTTCCTTGATATAGTTTCTAGAGGATCTTTTCTTCATGTGACTGCTAGTGAAGCGAGATCTTTGCTTGATAAACTTTGTGGAAGGACACCTTGCCCTAGCATTCATTATGACCTCCCCGAGAAAGAGAAGGAATTGTTTGCTAGACGACAAGAGAAAGTTTCTGTTGGGGGCAAGGCACTCTTTCGGCCTCCTCTCTCTCTCGTTCACCGCTGCGCTAAAGAGCCGGGGCCAAAGCAGTGGGCGAAAGCGGCGGCGAGTGCCGTGGGACAGAGCGACCTTGTTCCAAAAGCACGGGGACAGTGGCGGAATGAGGGCTCAGGAATATCGGAGCATGGGCCCGCGGAGCGGAGTCGTGGATCTGATTCGAGCTGCTGAAAGCTGGCGCGAATTCGATCGGCGGATCTGTGCAGCTGAGTCGTGAACCGGATTCGCCCTGCCGAAAGCTGGCGCGAATCCGGATGGTGGATCCACGTAGCTGGGCTGGGGAGTGGACTCGCGCCGCCGCGGGTGTGCGGATTCGGCTGGTGGTTCCGCATAGCGGAATCGCAAAGCGAGTTCGAGTCACAAATTGGCGCGGTGCCGGGCTGCGGATTCGCGAGTGCGGATAATGCGTTGACCAGAGGGGCGTGGATTCGGGCGGTGAATTCGCTCAGCCACCGTGCAGCGGTCGTGGGCCCGGCCGTCGAGGGCTAGCCTTGTGGTCCCTCGGCAAGTCAGGCACGGCAAAGTAGAATGAAGTATGGAAATACCCCTAGGGTTTTGGACGCCATCAGGTGGAGCGGCATGGGTGGAAAGGGCAGAGCTGTCTGGCAGGTAGGGGAGTAATGACTATAAATAGAGGAGGAAGGGGGACACGAGTCCCCTGAAGAAGGGAGGAGGAGCCCTAAGTGGTTTTCAGTGCACTTTAGCCCGCCACTTCGGTGCTCCGACCCGGTGTAATTTGCTTTCTAGCTCGGTAATATACGTTTGTTTCCCTGAAACAATATTGGCGCCCACCGTGGTTGTTGCTCGAGCTTTCCATGGCTCCAAGGAAAGAGAAGAGACAGGCGGCGGATACCGCCCAAGTTCTGCCGGCTGAAGGCACGGCCGCTGACGTGGTCGAACCACCAGCGCCTCCCCCTAGGAGCATGATGGTCCCGCATCCCCGTGGCCACCACCTCGGCACGTGGAGCGGAAGTGCACGATGAGCCCGATGACGTTCAAGGCGAAAACGTGACTGAAGAGGAAGAAGAAGTCGACGACGAGACGGTGGCCTAGGCCGCGCATCTCAAGAGGCTGAGCGAATTTGAACAAGACATCCAAAGGCTGGAAGAAGAGAAAGAGCAACTCGCCGAGCAGGTAGCCGAGAAGGAGCGCGGGATGCGCATACAAGACATGATCGGGCAAGCGGAGGCGAGGTGGAATGCTCTCTTGCGCGTAGTGGAAGCCCTATGAAGAGGCATAGACCCCAATGCTTCGGGGGGACCGTTCACTGCCCGTCCCGCGCGAGCGATGAATGTTGTGCCGGTAGACGACACCTCCCCGCTTTCGCCGGAATTACAACAATATCCGTGGACACCAAATTACAAGCCCAAGATCCCACATTATGACGGCCAGTCGAACCCAAAAAATTTTTTGGCCGCGTACAAAACCACAGTTTTTTCATCAGGAGGAGACACCCAGGCAATGGTGAAATCATTCATCCTTGCCGCCGACGGCGTGGCTCACGATTGGTTCATCACTCCGAAGCCGGTCTCCATTGAATCCTGGGACCAGCTGAAGGCAGAGCTACTGGGAACCTTCCAGGGCTATTAGCCCGAGACAAAGACGACAAGAGATCTGATGAACTGCGTGCAGCGAGATGATGAACCCCTCACCGATTACATCAAGAGATTCATACAGGTGAAAGCGCAAGCGCCGAATGTACCAGAGGCCACTGTGATCGCTGCAGCGACCGAGGGCCTCACAACCGGCCAGTGCGCTTCATTTCTGGCTCGATCCCCGCCGAGTTCAGTCGCTGATCTTTTCCGCATCATGAACGACTACGCCAAGTCAGACACAGACTTCTGGCGACGCAAAGCAAACCAAAATTCTGCCAGACAGGCCCCAAAAATACCAAGACCCGCCCAACAACAACCGCAGTACAATCAGAGAAATGTGAAGCCCTTCCGCACGATAAACAACCTCCGAGAAGAATCGGGAAGCTCCAGCCAAGAAACTGACCATCGTGAGAATGAGCCGCACTTTCGCAGCTTTGAAGGCCCGCCAAGAGGAGAGGCGGAGGAGCCCCGCGCGGGGGGCGAGGAGGTCGCGGTCGCGGGGATCACCCCCAGAGACCACCGTTCTGCTTTGTTTGTGGCGAGAACGCCGGGCACACCACTCGGGAGTGCAAATATTCCAGACTGGCCAGAGAGCTGAAGGAGAAAGATGATGCGTCAAGAAAAAGCGAAGCACCCAAACACATATTCCACAACGCGAAGGTCAAGAATCCAACATATAACCTAATGCATTAGCCCGCAGCGTCCGCACCGCCGATTCATGGGTACGCTCACCTAGGATACACTTGGCAGCAGCCACACTTCGCCCCTCAACAGAACCTCATGCACCCAGCGCAATCAGCGGCAATGTCGTCTAGCCATCACCAAGAGCAGCCGCAACCCAGTCAACAGAATCAGTACCAACACCCGCACCAGGAACAACCGACTGTGAACAACATCCTCCCATCAAGAGGACAGATCTTCGCAATCACCGGTGGATCGAACCAAGAGCACACCACCAAAAGAGCTAGAAGAGACTGAACGAAGAGTGTTGACCGTCGCCCCAAGGCTGCCCCTCAATAGACCGGCATGGTCTCAAGTCCCAATCACATTCGACGAGTCGGATTTCCAAGTCCGTGATTTCCCTCACACCGACGCTTTCGTCACAAGCGCGAATGTGAATGGTTTCACACTGCATAACAATTTTTCTTGACACAGGCAGCTCAACTGACATCCATTTCATCAAGCCATTCAAAGCAATGGGCCTCGACGCGCGGACACTCGAACCGGCAGGAAACCCGTTGTACGGATTCGGAGGAAAATAGATAAATGCAATCGGCAAGAAAGTCATCCCCGTGTCATTCGCGGAAGGCGAAAGGGTCAAGACAGAGTTGATAACCTTCAACATTGTGGCTATCGACTACCCGTACATAGCAATTTTTGGAAGAGAGGTAACAAACAAATTTCAAAATGGTAATCAAGCAAAGCTACCTTTGCATGAAGATGCCGTCCCCGTTCGGGGTTATAGCAGTGCATGGTGATCAAGTTGCCGCCAGGCGAATTGAGGGCAAGCCGATGCCGGGGTACAGCTTAATAAATGAAGTCGCGACCAGAGAGCCCGAGCCGAAAAAGTATAAAAACCAAGACTCTAGAAGAGCTCGGCCCTCGGAAAAAGCAATCGAAGTCCCACTGCATACTGACATGCCGGACAAAACAGTCAAACTCGGAGCCGATCTCTCTGAGGAGGAAAGGGGCGCACTAATCACATTCCTCCGCGAGAATGAGAAGGTGTTCGCATGGTCAGCCGAGGACCTACAAGGCGCAAGCAGAGACCTTGCCCAACACAACCTAAACGTCTGCAAAGAAGCCAAACCTCGCAAGCAAAGGTTAGGGAAAAATGTCGAAGAAAGGGCCGCAGCAACAAAGGCCGAAGTCCAGAGGCTGCTCTATGCCGGTGTGATAAGACCAGTCCAATACCCAGAATGGCTTGCGAATGTAGTCATGGTTAAGAAAGCAAACGGAAAGTGGAGGATGTGCGTCGACTTCACAGATCTAAATAGCTGCTGTCCCAGGGACCCTTATCCGCTACCAAGAATTGACACGCTCGTCGACAAGGCAGCCGGCAGCGAAATGTTGAGCCTTCTGGATTGCTTCTTGGGCTACCACCAAATATGGCTGAACCCGGAAGACGAGGAAAAAACCAGCTTCATAACACCGTGCGGTACCTACTGCTTTTGCCGAATGCCGGAAGGATCAAGGAATTCGGGTTCGACTTTCTCCCGAATGACGGATGTTGTTTTCGGCAAGCGGAAGGGTCGGAACTTGGTGGCATATGTTGACGACGTCGTAGTCACTAGCAAGGCCAAGGGTGATCACATCAAGGACCTCGAACAGACCTTCAAAAACATCAAAAGAAGCAGATTATGCCACCAGAAGCAGTAGGGAGAAAGTCATCCGTATTCGGTGTATAGAAGCAAGGGAAAATGCTTGGTTGCCTGGTATCGGCAAGGGAAAATGCTTGGTTGCCTGGTATCGGCAAGGGGAATAGAAGCAAACCCCGACAAGATTCAAGCCATCACAAATATGCAACCGCCAAGAACGAGAAGGCAAGTCCAGCAGTTAACCAAAAACTCACGGCGCTCAACAGGTTCATAGCTAGATCCGCTGAGAAAGGTCTCCCTTTCTTTCGAGTATTGCGGAACTCAAATCTATTCGAGTGGGGGCCGGAGCAGCAAGCAGCATTCGATGAGTTAAAAACTTACCTCACCAGGTTAACAACACTATCACGACCTTCACCAAGAGCGATCCTTCTCCTATACATCACCGCCTTCCCTTCCGCAGTTAGCACCGTCTTGATCGAGGAAAAGGAACACGAGGGCAAGATGAGGCAATTCCTAATCTACTTCGTCTCCAAAGCAATATCGGGGGCCAAGCTTAACTACTCTGAACTCGAGAAGATAGCGTACGCGGTTGTAATGGCATCGCGGAAGTTGAAACCATACTTCTAGGCGCACAAAATACGAGTCTTCTCAGCCCAGCCGCTTGAAGCGCTCTTCAGGAACACTGAAGCAGTCGGAAGAATCGCAAAATGGGCCGCCCAACTCAATGAATTCGTCATTGATTACGAGCACCATTCCGCCATCAAGTCCCAAGTCCTAGCGGATTTCATCGTGGACTGGACGCCTTCGGCGTATGACACCACAATGCAGTTCGGAACCGGAGTGGACCATATTGTGCGACGGTGCTTGGGGCGCAGCTGGAGCGGGACTCGCCGCCATCCTCTCCCCGCCAACGGGACCGAAATTGAGATATGCAGCAAGATTGGAGTTTGTCTCAACCAACAACATCACCGAATATGAAGTAGTGCTTTTGGATTCACAAGTGGTGGTCGGTCATGTTGAAAAGGATTTCACCGCAAAGGAACTCGAGTTAGCAAAATACCTGGCCGCCATAAGAAGAATGGAAAAACACTTCGCGGGATTCACCATGAAGCACATCCCAAGAGGTGAAAATGCCGAGGCGGATCAGCTAGCAAAAGCCACCGCTCAGAATGTGCCATTGCCAGCCGATGTCTTTTATCAAAGGCTCACAGCCAAAGCAATCAAAGAAGAAGAAGAAAAACTGGCGTCGGTTCACATCATAGCAAGTGAAGATTGGAGATCCGAAATCATAGCATATATAAACGGAACTTTTGAACCCAGCAGCAGGCATGAGACAGAGCGGATGCAATCCAGATGCAGGCAATACTCCATCATCTCGGGCCAACTATACTGCAGCGGACTTGTTGCGCCACTCCTAAAGTGCATCAGCATTCAGGAAGGTCAAACCTTGCTCAACGAAATCCACGCAGGAATGTGCGGGCGCATAGAGGCCCACATGAAATTACACACGGAGCGATGCGCCAAGGGTTCTACTGGCCGACGGCCGTAGAAGACGCAAAGCAAGTGGTCCGAACCTGCAAGGGATGCCAAATGTTCGCAAAGAACCAGTCCGTGCCATCCGCGCCCACTAGAAGTATAATCCCAACCTGGCCGCTTCAACGCTGGGGGATCGACATTGTCGGACCACTACCGTCCGCACCAGGGAATCTTCGCTTCGCAGCTGTAGCGCTGGAATACTTCACAAAGTGGATTGAAGCAAAGCCCCTGGCAAAAATCACCTCAGGGTCGCTCAAGAACTTCGTTTGGCAGAGGATCATATGCAGATTCGGCGTGCCAGCCCACATCACCTGTGACAACGGCAAGCAATTCGACTCCATGGATTTTCGAAGCTTCTGTGCCGAGTTAGGCGTCAAACTCACATTCGCCTCAGTTAACCACCCGCAAGCAAACGACGTCGGTCGAAAGGGCAAATGGTCTCATCTTCTCAGCAATCTCCAAGTCGCTATTCGATGCCAAGAAGGGAAAATGGTCCGTAGAGCTTACAACCGCAGTATGGGGTCACAACATCTCAAAATCCAGGGCAACAGGCTCCACCCCGTTCCGTCTCCTCTACGGCAAAGAAGCCATCACACCGGAGGAGATCAGGCTCGGATCTTTCCAAACAAAACTCCCAGCGGAGTCCACAGACGAGCGGCTCGTCCACTTGGAAAGCGTAGAAGGTACAAGGATGGTGGCCGCGAACAACCTCGACAAGTATCACGCCGAAACAAAAGCATGGAGAGACAAGAAGGTACTTCGCAAGAACATCGGCCCCGGAGACATGGTGCTCATCCATCACCCTAACAAGCAAGGTAAGTTGCAGTCTCAGTGGTGCGGACCATTCATCGTTGTCAAGCGAGTCGGCGAAAACACATTCCACCTCTTCAATGAAGAAGGCGCTGAAACGACGCACACATGGAACATCGACAACATGAAGCATTTTTATCCATAGAAGTTAAAGTATCGAGCTCACGAATGAAAGTGTAATACTATTTTACTCGAGCGCATCTTGAACTTATTGTAACTTTCGATTCATGCATTTACCATTTGGCATTCCGCCCAGGAACTGAGGGTAATAGAATTCTCCTGTGAATTTACCAAGTACAAAATGCGAACCCAGAGAGCCGAATGCGAAGCGAAGGAAACCCTCATTTCGGTTATCGGCAGCTCCAGTGTAATGCAATAGAATGCGAACCGCAACACGACTCAGTGAAGTCTACATCGCCGTCCGCATCCAACCAAAAAGCCTAAGGGCCCAAACACTTTGATCCCCCGAGAAGGCGAGGGGACGAAGACAAAAGGATCCTAAGGGCTCAAACACTTCGATCCCCCGAGAAGGTGAGGGGACGAAGACAAAAGAAGCCTAAGGGCTCAAAAACTTTGATCCCCCGAGAAGGCGAGGGGACGAAGACGAGAAAGCCTAAGGGCTCAAACGCTTCGATCCCCCGAGAAGGCGAGGGGACGAAGACAAAAGAAGCCTAAGGGCTCAAACACTTCGATCCCCCGAGAAGGCGAGGGGACGAAGACAAAAGAAGCCTAAGGGCTCAAACACTTCGATCCCCCGAGAAGGCGAGGGGACGAAGACGAGAAAGCCTAAGGGCTCAAACACTTCGATCCCCCAAGAAGGCAAGGGAACGAAGACGAAAGAAGCCTAAGGGCTCAAACACTTCGATCCCCTGACTAGGCGAGGGGACGAAGACAAAAGAAGCCTAAGGGCTCAAACACTTCGATCCCCCGAGAAGGTGAGGGGATGAAGACGAGAAAGCCTAAGGGCTCAAACACTTCGATCCCCGAGAAGGCAAGGGAACGAAGACGAAAGAAGCCTAAGGGCTCAAAACGAAAGAGGGCGAAGATGAAAGAAGCCTAAGGGCTCAAACACTTCGATCCCCGAGAAGGCGAGGGGACGAAGACGAAAGGAAGACTAAGGGCTCGGACACGTCGATCCCCCGAAAAGCCGAGGGGATGAAGGTAAGAAAGCCCAAGGGCTCAAACACATTTGATACCTCAAGAAGGGAAGGGAACGAAAGCAAAACGAGCCCAAGGACCCGAGCGCATAAATTTCGCAGCGAAATAGCCAAGACCCCACACAACCTCAAAGAACCAAGAGCACATGCCCACAAAATAACAAGGGAGCAACGGCTCCGAATAACAAACAATCTAGCAAGGTCGGACATCACAACGGACATCAACCCTCCATTTAAACCGATAAAACAAAACTAAAGCACCCTATAAAAGGGCATAAAAGCACTCCAGATAGTTACAATATCCACGTACATCAACGATTCCAACAAACAAGGAATCGATGCGGACAAAACAAAGCCGAGGATAGCAGCAGCGCTAAAACACGCGCATGGGCCCCACGGTATTTCTTCTGCGAGATCGCCGTACCAAACCGATGACGCGATTTGGATGTTTCAGTACAAGAACCAGTCAGCCCAAGATCCCTGTGCTGGCATATGTGTGGGACTGACATTAACTACAGACTTCACTCAGCACCGAGGCGCCATATCTTGCCTATCCTGCGAGAAGCCACAATCATGGCGGCGCAGAAAGAAACGGTTTCCATTCCAGCACAGAACGACGGGCTGCATCGTTTTCCAGATGCTCTCCCATCCCTAATTAATCTGTAACAACGATCGTCCAAGAGCAGCTGCAGCACAATGCTACGCCGCACAAAACACGAGGAAGGCACAAGCATTTGGGGTCGGACTCCAAGGGATTTTTATATGGCAGCATGTCGTGAGCTAGCAAGGACAGGCAAAGAACGTAACTAATAATACACCCCAAGCGGGCCCAGGTTCACAATAAATGCGCAAAGGACAAGCGGATAGCAGCGCCAACCATAAATGAAGAAACCATAAGCCCTCAGAAATTCAGAACCCCCGTCCATCGGAAAAGCGCTGCAAGACTCACGACATCTGAAGAACCACTATACAAGACATGTTGGCATGGGAGGCAAGTGGGACGTATAGCCGTGAGTGCACGCCGCCTTTCGCGAGGTATGAAGACAAGGTATGAAAACGGAAGTCCAGCCCTCGCGCTGCGGCAGACAGTTGAGAATCCTCAATGAGAGCCCAACTACGCGCAATTTCACGGTGTAACTTCGCTAGCCACCCTAGCAAATGTGAAAAAACGCTAAGTGGCTGGCTATGCTCCAATTTCGCGATAAGATTCCGCTAGCCACCCCAGCGAATGTGAGGGGTGGCGCATTTTCAAAGAAGAAAAAAATTCGCTAAGGGGCTGGCTATGCTCCATTTCGTGATCCGCTTTCTCTAGCAGCCCAAGCGAATATGAGGGGTGGCGCCTTTTCAAAGAAGATAAAAATTAGCTAAGGGGCTGGCTATGCTCCATTTCGTGATAAGATTCCGCTAGCCACCTCAGCGAATGTGAGGGTTGGCGCCTTTTCAAAGAAGACAAAAATTCGCTAAGGGACTGGCTATGCTCCATTTCGTGATCCGCTTTCTCTAGCAGCCCAAGCGAATATGAGGGGTGGCGCCTTTTCAAAGAAGATAAAAATTCGCTAAGGGGCTAGCTATGCTCCATTTCGCGATAAGATTCCGCTAGCCACCCCAGCAAATGTGAGGGGTGGCGCCTTTTCAAAGAAGATAAAAATTCGCTAAGGGGCTGGCTATGCTCCATTTCGCGATAAGATTCTGCTAGCCACCCTAGCGAATGTGAGGGGTGGTGCCTTTTCAAAGAAGATAAAAATTCGCTAAGGGGCTGGCTATGCTCCATTTCACAAACGGATCCCCCCAGCCATCCAAGCGAATGCGAGGGGTGCTCCATTTTGCGGCCTACTTTCGCCAGCGACACGAATGATTCAGCGAAAACAAAATGACAACAGCCTCAGCGAAAGTAAGAAGTTAAAGCGCCATCGACACAAGAAGACATAACATACAAGCTGGCGTGAAAGCCGTAGAGCACAAGAATAAAATGCAACGTAATTCGCTACGAGGAAGGAGAGAAAAAGTAATATCGCCGAGTGCCATCCGCTACATCCTCCTCGAGTGGCTCATCTTTCGGCTCCTGGAGCGCGATTTTGAAGCTACGTGGCACCCGCCCTCAGAGCGACGGCGTGCACGTCTTTCCCATCGGCGATTGGCTACAACCGCGGGATCTAAACAAGCAAAAAAGTTCTTGATTTTACGGTCCGCAATCATGGCGCGCGAAAGCCGCGAGTCCATGAAGTCGGATAGCTTCGCGTCCGAAAACTTTTGCCGATGCCGAAACCAAGATGAACCGCCTACATGAAGGCCATCGCGGTTTATGGCCAGCGGCCACACGAATTCGGGTTACGCAGGCCCCCAACTGGGAACCTGCGCAAATAGTCACAACATATCTTCAAGTTATTACAAACCACAGATGTTTTGCGCGCAATATTCGCGCGTCTAGAAAAACAAACCTATCATGTTAAATCTAAGTATCTACCATGACATCGTCAGCGGCCGCATTCGCGTCAGCAGGCGAAGCCTCCACACCCGGAGTTGACGGCGTCCCCAACTCATCCGGGCCGCGCCGTTCCGCGTCACGTGCGTCACGCTCCTCAATGAAGTCCTTCACCAGGGAGATGAGTCGGTCCTTCTCGGCAGCGTCCTGCGATTTGCAGAAGTAGTAAGAAAGACAACCCCGCCGGATTCGCGTAAAACATAGAAGCAAGAGGAAATACCTTCGCTTGGCCAACAGCTGCCCGCATGAGCGCGAGATCGCTACCGCCTTGGCACCAAAATTGCTCAAAGAAATGAAGACCGGCAGCATTCGCGTCTGAGGACACGCGCCAGAAGCTGTCAATATTGCTGAGGTCGACACTGCCGAGATGGTTGCACTGGGCATTCTCAAGGCCAGCACAGAGGGTGCGAAACACCATAGTAGCAGCGAAATCGTGGGCCTGGTTCAGGTTGCCCTCAAGAGACACCAGTACTCCGCTGATCCAGGACACGAATGAGGACGGGTCAATCTCGCTGGGGGGGACAGCCTCAATGCCAAATGAGCGAGAGATCCAGGTATATTTCGCAATCGCCTCCTTCGCAGCAGTGGCGAATTCGGTTTTGCGAATAGCCTTATTTCGTTTAGACTTCTCAAGCTCTTGGAGATGGGCCTCCAAGTCCCATCTCTTCTCAGTGTCAATCTCTCGCTCTCGCTGAAGGGTCTGCACTTGTTCCTCCAGATCCTTGACTTCCTTGGACTTGGTTTCCACTCCCGCTCAAGCGAGCGGCGCACAACATCCCCTTGTTTCACCAAAGTGAGCGAAAGTATAAGAGCTAAAAAACCAGCACAGTTAAACGCGAAAACCCGCAAGCGATAAAGAAAGAATAATACCAAAACGAGATTAGCACTTACGCTGACTTCGTGGAAAGCAGCCGCATCAGCGAGAGAGGTGTTGTCCACCTTAAGGAGGTCTCACTCCATCTCGGGAAGGGACAGCGAGCGGGAGTAGTACTCCACATATTTCGAGGTGTCCTGGTCAATGTCCGGAAGGACCCCGACTTCGCGATAATCAAAATTGCAAGCCAAATTCGCCCGAGAGGAAGCACCTAGAGCACGAGCAATTTGATAAGACCGCTCCTTTCGCGGGTCGGTATCCGCAGAGGAACCGGAGCCGGAATAAAAACACGGCTCGCCGTAATCTCCGGGACACGTAGAGAGATCCAAGGTCCCGAAACCCAAGGCTGTGTATCAAGCATCTCTTGGGTAACGTGAAGAGTCTCGTGGTAGAAGTGGCTCTTACCTGCGGCCGGACCCTTGTCTTTCACCAACAGGGGCTCATTTTCTTTTGATGGACGCGGCACCGAGGCTTCGGCGGTTTTTAGTTTCTTCGTCACCGCCACCTTCGTCCTCTTCGCGGCCTCATCGCCGTCATGATCCCCCTTAGGCGGATGATTTTTTGCCTTATTGAAGGTAGGCAAAGCGAAAGACGACAAGTCTTCATTAAACGTGGAAGCAACGTGCAGAGACGGGCGTGGCTTGGTCGGGGCCATCCTCTCGGCGAGATCCGAATCCTGAGAAACACAAAGCAGGCGAATATAAGAGAATGCAACAGAACAAATATAGCGAACAGCCAACCCTGGCGGTGCAAATCAAGCGAACCTCTCCCTCAGAGTTAATCTCGATAATAGGTGCCGGATCATCAAGAGTCACCTTCCGGCTCCGCTTGACGGGCCTCGCCAAATGTCGCCCGATCTGCACATCGGCAGGCTCTTTCACCCGTCGTTTCGCGCCTTTCTTCTTCCCCGCGCGAGACCCACCGGCAGCAGGCATCGCCAGAACCACACTGGGAGCGCCGGGCTCCGCGTTGGACCCATCCCTTTCACCATATCGAACTCCCATAATTTCAAAAGCACGGTTGAGACGGGGACGGGTACCAAGAGTTTTTTGTCTAGCCGCCGTCTCCCGACTGGTAATGGGGCCACAGATCAAATTCGCGTGCTCCTCCATGGATCGCATGTATGAGATGTCACTGGAAAACTGATTTGGGGGCGTGGCATACCAGAGCCGGATGAATGTAGCCATTCACTTCCGTAAAGGCAGCGAATGTATGAGTAGCGCACAACGGGGCCTTCCACAGAGCGATCCACTCTTCGACCAGGTCCCGACTTGTCTGAAGCTGGGCGGTCCGAGCGAATGCTTCCTCACTGTCACGGCATTCGCTTGCCCCAGCCGAGTACCGCGGTTTCTTATCGCCAACCCACGGCACGAGCTCTGAAACAAGGCGGGAGGTGCGTGAAAAGCCACCATTTCGCGTGAGGGCGACATCCGATCAGAACAGACATGGTGGTATAAAACCAAAAGTTGTGCCACTGGTCCCACTTGTTCCTATAGGTATGAGCAATTCCTTGAACTCGCTTCGAAGATTTTGGAACAAAATTGTACACTCCAAATTCAGTACTATTGCCATCACCAGCCTTCACCGGACTATGGTGCAAGGTGTAGAAATGCACAAACGCATCAACCGAGGCGACCTGACCTTGCATCTTCATCGCGAAAACAAAAACCGCCAACCACGAAACCGACTTAGGAGTGAGCTGATGAAGTTGGAGATTGTAACGATCAAGGACGCCAGCGACGAAGTCATCCAGCGGAAACCATAGCCCGGCAGTGAAATAATCGTGAAATACAACTGCCTCGTAAGGCTTGGGTTGCGGAACTTCCTCGTCGTCGGGAGCCCGAAAGGGTGCAGGCTCAGACTTAGTAAGGAATCTTCACGCAATATAGCTTTCCAGCTCTTTCGCATCAACAAGCGAGCGGCCCAAATGAAACACCCCATTCACAGCCGGGGACACAGGGCGAGTCCCAACTGACTCTGTTTCGCCAGACCCGCCCAATTCGGCGAAACCGCTCATTTCGCGCGCAACCACTCCTTCATCCTGGTCCGTTTCATCAGGAGAATTCGATTCGGAAGTAGCTAGACTAGAACAGGTTTCAGACGAAGAAGATCCGGATGTTTCGGATGAAGATGAGGTGTTTTTGAGATTTTGCTGCTCATCGAAATTGCTCACCAAAACAGTCTCATGCTCCTTTAACAGTGCTCCGCTAGAGGTCTGTTGACGGTCATTAAACACTAAATATAATCATCAACTATTGCATGAAATGATATAAAATAGATTACAAAGCATAGTTGTAGGTTTTGATTCTAACGAGTTTCATGAGTTTTGGTGTTCTCACTTGTGTTACAGGAGTATGCAATTTTCTATCAAATAAAAGTATTTCAAACAAGTAATTAGACTATCACCATTGCGACAGGCTCATCGAGACGATTTAAGTGGATATATCATTTGCTATATTTGGAGCCCAGAATCAAGAGATATCAACTCTAGATCGAAACATGCGCTATTGGACCCTAAAAGGAGCAAGAAAACACACAAACGAAGCTGGGCCCAGGCCGCCCGGCATCTCCTCCCAGGCCGGCCGGCCTCCCCCTACGGCCTCTCATGCCCATCTTCTGGAAGCTTCTTCCACCGCCTTCAAGGATGCATCTTGACCGTACCTTAAGTCGGTTTGATCAAAGGGCTCACGTTTCTCCCACCGGGCTATAAATACAGGGGCAGACCCCCCTCCCTGGGGGCACCACATTATTATGGATATGTAGAGGCATCCCTCGAATGGATGACCTCTCACCTCTAGAGAATTAGGGCTAGACATTCCAATGTAGTAGAATAGTTCTAGTTGGGAGTTAGGGAGAGTGGAGCTACGCTCAGGATTTGGAGAAGTCTTCTGAGTTTTGGTATGTCTTTATATTTATTCTTGTAAGACTTATGCTTTAATATATTTTATCTTCTCTATTTACTTTATGCCTTTCACATTATGTTTAGTATAGTTGTTATATCTTAGCATGGGATCTCCGTTCGTATTGAGTGCTCTGGTTATCATATATGATTAGAGTAGTAATCTTTAGTGTAGACATGGTGTCTAGGCTAGAGTTTACCTGAGGTTGCGCTCAATTCCACGGTTAGTTGTGGTAGCCCCAGAGGTGACAGCTCTGTCCGGTCTTTGTATTCCACCACGTTCGGGTTGATGTTTCGTAGAGCTATTGGCAGCCTTCCCCAACTACCTTCTTCCCAGTCTTATTCGAGAGTTGGAAAGGTACTGCTGCTCCAAAGTCCTATTGTGTGATTGCTATATCTATTCATGAATTAGTTATTATAGAACCCTAGTAATAGAGAAGTATTTAGGAACCTTGAACTCTCCCGTTGTCCTCTCACTTTAGCTATCTACTCTTTTATCATAGAATTCTCCTGTGTGTCTGTGTCATAACTCCTATCATTCATCATTTACCCCCTACTATAGTCTAGTTGGTGTATTAGTTAGTAGATACATGATATATCTTTATCCATTGTTTCCCAGTGGTAAAATATAAATAACGTACCTGGAATACTCCCGGTAAAATGCTATAATGGTTTTCTGTGCGCTTGTGGAATCCTTCATATTTTAATTGTGCATAAGAAATACCAACAAGCATTTTTGGCGCCGTTGCCGGGGAAACAATTGGCGTAAAGATTTTGATATTGATCTTGATGTCTGCTAACATAGTGTACCACTAGCTTTAGTAGGATTACCCCTTATTTTGTTGAGTTGTGGAATAAGCAGGACATCAATCATTCCAACCTTATGTCAAAATTCTACAAGAACAAGACATAGTGAGATATTGAAGAACTCAGGGTGCCTGAACATTCATGATTCATCAACAATGAAGCCCTGCCATCTCACAGGTATGTATAAATATTTATATATATTCATCTAACCATGTGTAGATTGGAGAAGAAAAGTCATCATCACATGAATTCAAAGTTCATCACATGTGACGAATAAAGATGTTGCACTACTCATAAATACCATTGTGAGTCATGGTAAGTTTGATCAAGAAAGGTGAGAAAGTCTTGCTCATAGGCTTTAAATTTGATGAGTAGTTATTCTATTGCATTCCACTACATGTTTGCTTTGAACAATCCATGCATCTACTTCACCTTATATCAAAGGCATAATATATTTTGTTCCTTTCATATATGCATGTCACTTGCATCTCTACTTCAAAAAAAACATTCTCACCATACATGATCATGCTTTCATCTATTTGAGTAAATCTCTATGTGCTTTCATGCTATCTTTGTTTGCTATAGTATGCTTTGGTTTGAAAGTACTGTACATACTTTCATAGGCTTTTAAATTAAGCATGGTGCTTAGGTTAAATAGCCTACCTTAATCAAATTAGACATGGAGTTTGGTTTGGTTATTGAACTAGAAATTATTGTAGTAGATATTGGATATTTTGTTGGCCTAACCCCTACAGGAAACTCTCAAACTCAATTAGGGTAGGTCAAGAGATGAACTCACATCAAGAGACGAATCAAGGCATGTGATGAAGTTCAATAACTTTGCACAAAAGGAAGACACAACTCATTCTCCATGGAAGAGCTGTAAGTATCAAAGTTTATACATTTAATCCTTTATTGCAAGTTACCTTTGCCTTGAACCATATAAAAGTGCAGCCACCAGTAAAATCTATCAAAAAAATCTATGCTAAAGTAATTCTAAAAGCCCATCCTTTTATTAGCATAGAAGAAATTCGCATAAATTATAGACCATAACCCACATTCCAAACTTGTTGCAATCCTTCGGATATATGTCCACTAACATTTATGCAGGAAAGAAAGAATAAATGTCTAATCATGGTTATAAAAATGACTAAGAAAAGAAATGGATGAAAGAAACAAGTGTATAGAAAGGACTAAGTATGTTTACCCAAGCCTCATAAAGAAATGGATCAAATCTTAACTATGTTTTAATTGTCTTGATTACCTTCTACACTTAATTTCTAAAACCAATGGTACTTTTGGACCAATCACCTATTTGAATAAAGACAGTCTTTTAAGAAATAATGCTCTAGAATATTATTTAAATATTATAACATCAAAGCATATTTGTCCGGAAGAAGTTGATAAAGAATAGGTACTAATAAAATTGTTTAAACATATGAGTCAAGATGCTAATAACTAAAGATGCAACCTTGTTGATGGAAAATGGTGAATCATTTAAAACATGAGCTACAATTTAATCTTACTCCTTGGAAACATTATCCCCGGGTATTACCACATGGTGTCATGATGTTACAACAATGAGAAAGGCTAATAAACATCTCGAGGAAGGAAAAGACAAAAAGACCATTGAGATTCAATCTATCCTTTAAAGGTGGTCATCTTAAAGGTTTCATTATTCCCTCTTGATCTTAGAAGTACACATCTTAACCAAATGAACTCAAATAAATATATATATCTTTTTTAGAAGATGATAGTCATCATGTTAATCTTGATAACTTATAAAGATGAATAATCCTTCCATAGGTTAAGTAACTCCACTCCTTTATCTAATAAACTTAAATGCCATATTTATACTTTTGATATTCTCACCCAAGATGTAAATGAACAATGTAAAAAGACATCAACCTTATTATGCCTAAGGTTAGAGAATAAATAAATTTCTGGTTCTATTGGTCTTTTCCCACCAATAGAGCCCATGCACTTGATCTCTACCTTGTCTTTATGAGTAGTAGAACACACTTCAAGCAAAGTGTGGGGAGATTCCCCAAATTCTACAAGTGAAAGTTCTAAATCAGTAATAATGATGCACATAAGATTGGCTTCAAGATGCTAATAAAAAGAAAAGAAGAAGGTGGCACCACCATTGGAAGCGCCACTAGTGAAGACACCACCTCAATCCTCATCCTTAGGAGCAAATTAAAGTATTCAATTAATGAACCTTTGCAAGGAGGAGTCCAGTTTCAAGGACTCAAAACATCGAACCCTCGCCGTGAGGTAACATTGGTAGTTATCCATATTTACTTTCTTATATTGCATGGTTTATTTTCTTTTTAGCATGTTTACTTTTTCTGCACTATCTTTGCATCAAGAAAAATAAATAAATAAATATTCATTTATCTTGTATCATAAAAAGCCCCATGTGAGAATCCCTTGCGGTATAGAGGCCCACAGGAGTTGTCACTGTGGTGGCATAAAAATATCAAAAATATCATGCATACATGTTTTGCTTTTCTGTATACAAAAATAGAAAATCCAAAAATATTAGATAAGCATCCTGCTGTAACCTTACCACTTGAAAAATATTTCTCAAGCTCCATAACATCTAATCCTCGAACGACTAACCACAAACTGTTTTATCCTAATCCGTTCCACGAGTTTTGATGTTTTGTGAGGGCTTTTTGCAGGATGACTTCAAGAGCTAGTTATCCAGGTGCCCTCATCTTTACTCCTCATTTGTACACCTTCTCGACATATAGTTACCCACCGAGTGAAAAAAGTAACTTCTCGAGAGATGAGATCGAGATGTCCCTGGCAACACTTGCTCTCATAAGCATGAGCTCCTTCGTGAGGATCACTTATTTTCAATGCTCAACCACGACAACAACTAGCTTGGGGGAAGGCATCCCCTAGTTATCAGGTAAGTATACCTATGCGATTATCAAGTCTATTTTATAGTCATAAAATACCAAAAATATGTGGGCACATGAAGGTTCACTATAGTCTTTTATGAGTCCAAAGTCTAAAAAATAAATAAAAAGATGAATAATAATGAAAAACCAAATAAAGATAGTTTCTTTATTTATTAAGGTGTGATCATAAAAGTGTGTTTACAATTCTATCTAGTTTAAAAGTCAACTGAAGAATAATAAAATTTTATCTTGGAGATGATGAATAGTTGCTCTGTCATAATTCCTTCTAAGTGCCTAGTTTTCAACCTTAAATTCTCCCGGGTTTTGGGTACAACTGTTTTGATATAAGAATTTACTTTAAACCTGAAACTTGTGGAGGCATATGCTTAAGCTAAGTCTAAGTGATTGATTGATATGATATGAAAAAGTTTGAGCTGCTATTTATTTTATTCCTAGCAATACTAAGTTCTAGAGATTTATCTTTTTAAAAATTGAAAACCTTACATGATGAGCTCTTGTATGATAAAGTTTAAATTCCTACCAAAGCCATATATGATATACATTTAGACTAGAGAAACCTTTGCTCATTCATGCTGCTTGCTTTGCATTGAGTTCAGTCAACCTTTATTGTATACCTTACGAGAGTCTTGTCATGCTTTTAAAATTAAGATCACATACACACTCCATCCACATATGCATTACTCCTATTCTAGGATAAGCGCAACAATTTTCCATTTCATTAGATCCATTCAAAATTGTTTTTCTCCTACACTGGGAGTAAACACCAAAAAATACTATACCCTATAGGACAACCCCCTGTTTAAATGCTCCAAGTTCCTATCGTTATCTCTCTAATCGGTTTGTATTTAAAGGAATGCATGTGGCTATGCAAAAGAAAAGTTTTGAAAAAAAGAGAAGAAGAGGGAGTAAAAAAAATGGACAAATGTCCAAGCATTTAAAACAATGGGTACATAGATGCCCACCTCTAAAAAAAAAAAGAAGAGAAAAAAAAAGAGAGAAAAAAAAGAAGAAGAATAAAGATAGCCCATGTTTTCTGCGAAAGTTCTAAGTCCAAGAGAGATTTATTTTCAAAGAGCAAAAGTAGAATTAGGTTTAGCCACCATATATTCACCTATCCACCATATTTCATACACATACACATCTTGGTTTGATTGTATGACTTTATTTCTCTTTGGATCCATTGTTTGACTTTACAATATATGCATTGCAAGTATGTTCATCCTTATTTTAATGCCACTCCTATGAGCTCCACTATAATCCTTAGTTGTAGGAAGGCATGACATCATTAATGCCTCAGTGAGATCCATAAATACCACATATAATAAGAGACCTGAGGGTGTCATACAATTAAGCTCTGAGTTTTATTTTAAAAACTTATAAAAACTCCGGCATATTGGTTGAGTGAAGAATTAGAGACATAGTGCTTGACTTGATTGTTCTATCTTTCAATTGCTCAAGACCCATGTGAAAGTTAAAGAGCTCCATAGCTACAGATAAAATGAGTAAGTTTGAAAGTTAGAGCAGTTTTGTCTAATCCAGAGGAGAATTTCTGTTTAAAAGCATGTGTACTTTTGAGGAGTGAAAGCATTGTAGCAATTCCTGATTCAAGTTTAGCAGTTAGGCTTTGCTAAGGGACTAGCAAAGGGTAAGCTTGGGGGAGTTTGTTGATGGTCATTAAACACCAAATATAATCATCAACTATTGCATGAAATAATATAAAATGGATTACAAAGCATAGTTGTAGGTTTTGATTCTAACGAGTTCCATGAGTTTTGGTGTTCTCACTTGTGTTGCAGGAGTATGCAATTTTCCATCAAATAAAAGTATCTCAAATAAGGAATTGGACTGCACCATTGTGACGGGCTCATCGAGACGATCGAAACAGACATATCATTTGCTATATTTGAAGCCCAGAATCAAGAGATATCAACTCCAGATCGAAACATGCGATATTGGGCCCTAAAAGGAGCAGAAAAACACACAAACGAAGCTGGGCCCAAGTGGGCTTGGGCCCAGGCTGGCCGGCATCTGCTCCCAGGCCGGCCGGCCTCCCCCAGGTCCGCCGGCCTCCCCCTACGGCCTCTCACGCCCATCTTCTGAAAGCTTCTTCCACCGCCTTCAAGGATGCATCTTGACCGTACCTTAAGTCGGTTTGATCAAAGGGCTCACGTTTCTCCCACCGGGCTATAAATACAGGGCTAGACCCCCCTCCCTGAGGGCACCACATTATTATGGAGATGTAGAGGCATCCCTCGAATGGATGACCTCTCACCTCTAGAGAATTAGGGCTAGACTTTCCAATGTAGTAGATTAGTTCTAGTTGAGAGTTAGGGAGAGCGGAGCTATGCTCAGGATCTGGAGAAGTCTTCAGAGTTTTGGTATGTCTTTGTATTTATTTTTGTAAGACTTATGCTTTAATATATTTTATCTTCTCTATTTACTTTTATACATTACATTTGATTGGTTAGTATAGTTGTTATACTTTAGCATAGGATCTCCGCCTGTATTAGGTGCTCTAGTTATTAATTGTAACTAGGGTAGTAATCTTTAGTGTAGACGTGGTGTCTAGGCTAAGGTTTACCTGAGGTTACGCTCAATCCCATGGTTAGTTGTGGTAGCTCTAGAGGTGACAGCTCTGTCCGGTCTTCGTATTCCACCACGTTCGGGTTGATGTTTCGTAGAGCTTTTGGTAGCCTTCCCCAACTACCTTTTTCCCAGTCTTATTCGAGAGTTGGAAAGGTACTGCTGCTCCAAATTGCTATTGTGTGATTGCTATATCTACCATGAATCAGTTATTATAGAACCTAGTAATAGAGAAGTATTTAGGAACCTTGAACTCTCCCGTTGTCCTCTCACTTTAGCTATCTATTCTCTTATCATAGAATTCTCATGTGTGTCTATATCATTTACGCATAACTCCTATCATCTATCATTTACCCCTACTATAGTCTAGTTGGTGTATTAAGTTAGTAGATACATGATGGTGAACTATCAATGTCTTTATCCATTGTTTTCCTGTGGTAAAATATAAATAACGATACCTGGAATACTCCCGGTAAAATGCTACAATGGTTTTCTGTGCGCTTGCGAAATCCTTCATATTTTAGTTGTGCATAAGAAATACCAACAACTGGCTACTGAGCACATTGGGAACTTTATGTCCTTGCTTGGTGGTGCTTGAGAGCTCTCTAACTCGCATATGCTTGTAGTGATTACATCCGATTGCGAGTGAGTAATTCTAGTGCGTTGCATTGAGAGATTGCAAGGTGTGGCACTAGGTGATTACGTTGCAAGCCGGTGGTGCTTATTACTCTTGGAGGTTGCCACCTCCTAGACGGCTTGGAGGCTTGTGGGCATCGTTGTAGCACGCTCGGAGATTGAGTGGTGCTCCGATTGCTAGTCACGTGGAGTGACATTGTGAGGGGGATTGTGCTCACCCCGCGGGAGATTGCGAAGAGCAACTCTAGTAAAAGGGAGACATGAAGAGCGACAAGTGGTTCGACGCGGTCAAGTGCTAGAGCTCGTGGTGAGCACTCGGTGGGAGAGCATGACTTGAGGATCACCGCTAGCAAGAGGACCGGCGACAACCTTGGGGCTTGTCTCAACGAGGACTAGCTTGGTGGCAACCAAGTGAACCTCGGTAAAAAATCGATGTGTCAACATTGTCTACTCTTCTCGTCGGTTTGCAAAGTCTCCATTCACTAGCTCATATTTACTTATTCATTACTTGTGCTAGTGAGTAGTGTTGCTCTTGTGTAGCTAGTTTGCTTGTGTAGCTTGCTAGTTACCTTCTTAGCTTGTATAGCTTAGAAGTAGCGATTGCGTGACTAGTTGGCTCGTGTAGCCTTACTAGTCACTTTGTTTAGTTTGTGTAGCTAAGCAAGTGAGCTCACTAGTTAGGCTTGTGTAGCCATGCTAGTGAGAACTACTAGTGTGCTTAGGCTTTGTGCGCTTTGCTCACTAGTATGTGTAGGTGCTCCCCGGTTTGATTGAGTACTAGTTGCTTAGGTTTGTGTGACCTTGCAACCTAGTATTGGATAGGCGAGCACTACCTAGCCTTGCACCTCAGTGACTCAACCTAGGATTATTTTGTAAGATGCTTGATCATAGATAGAGGGGTGAAGTCGTGATTAGACCGATAGTTTTAATTCCGTATTTTATTCGGTTATCCGCCGCGATTAGATTTTAGAAAGGACTATTCACCCCCCTCTAGTCCTCCATCTCGCCCCTTCAGATGTGGCGAAGCCGACTAATGCGGGTTCGTAACCATGGCGAGCATCGTGGCTGCTCATCGGAAATCAATGTGAGTCTTTGGTGGCTTAGACGCTTATGAGCCCTATGTCCAGCAGTATAGTATTTTTCATATTAGGGAATGCCCAAATCTAGGCTTACAACAATGGAGATCGAGAGTTTCGTAGGTGATTGCTCCGTGCTATCCTATAGGCTCGTCAGTGTTCTTCCTCCACGAGTAAGAAAATGGCCTTCTCTAGCTGAGGTCCCCTCCCTCTGGTTTTTTCTCCTTTTTTGGAACCAACCCACCCCTTATGTTTTAAAGAGAGGTAGGGTAGGGTACAAGTCAGTTTGGGTTCTAGCCTCCTATCCATGTGCACTAGGGTGCACGAGTACCTTGCCGCGACGTGGATGGACCTCACCTTGTCACGTAGGGAGAGTCAACGGAGCTACAAACCACCACCATACACCGCTGCGCCACTACCTAACTCTTGACCGCCAAGGGATGTCTGCTACCACATGGCCTTCCCAGATGAGCATTCTTGGGGCTTCCTTCACTAGCAAGAAGCCCTCGCCTAGAGGGGTTGACAATTGGGCCCTAGAGCCCACTGCCCTAGAGTTGGTGAAGTCGCTTGTCCTAAACGGGCGGATGGCGCAACGTCATCGTACCTACTGAGCCTTGCATGATCGATAAGTTGCTCGGGATGTCGTTTTGTCGGTCGAGCGCTAGCTCAGGCCTGTATTAGGTTGGAGTCAGGCTTGGGCACAGGCCTGAGCTGCCGTTACTTGGTGGTCGGGGCCTTGGTGAGCCCCCAAGCCACGAGTAGTGGCCACATGTTGCTCGGGCTCTTCCTGAGTTCTTCCAGAGGATGCGCGTGGGGCATACCTGATGGTATAGGCCCTAAACCCCCTGAGCAATCTATGAGATCGGTCGCGGGGAGGGGGGAGGGGGTTTGTCGATCATCTGCTACCTTCCCGGGGACTTAGCGTTTTACTCTCGTCATTGACCCAAAAGAATATACATGTGATAGTTGATCTCTCACAATACTACTTGACTATCTAATTCTTGCCCTGTATAATAGTTTAGTGCAACAATAGATCGACACATCGATGACTCTTAGTGCGGCAGATGGCTTCAGTCGGTAAAGGATTATATAGTAGCCGATCCTCAATCGCTATATCGGCTTTAGAGTCGTAGATTGGTTGTGGTATAGTGAGAACTGTCTGGTCGCCTAATTCTTTTAAGTGGTCCTAATTGCTCCTTATAAGTTTTGCATCATATTCCTGTTGGCTTGGTTGATGTATATAGCCTTGACACCTCCTTGTTTATATAGTTTTGTCTGAGGCCCCTGTATACATGTAAATAGAAATCTTACACCTAGTAGTATTCTACACTCAAATCCTAATGAAACTATAAGTCTTAATAGCACAAATTTTTTAAATCATATTACAAGTAGCATTTAAGTCATCACAATAGTTCTTTTTGTAGCTAAATATTTCCTCACCTAGTATATATAACTTGTAGCTATCTATTTCTCTCACCTAGAAAACTAACTACATTCTCCATTTATCCACGAAAGAATACAATTCTAGCATAGTACCAAGTTAAAATAAAAATATTAATATTTAAGCTTGCTGTAGCATTCTAAATAACTATAAATCATTTATTTAATTGGATCAGATTGTTAAAATCACCTATTTCCTTCTAGAAGGTAATATGTAAAAATATATATTTTTTTTATTTTTTTAATTTTTGGATAAAATTTATTTTAAATAATAAAAATATTTTAAATATATAGTTTTTTTGTTTAGGTATAATTGATACATGCATGATCTATTGAATTGGTAATTTTTTTACAATTTTAGATATGAAAATAATTTTATTAACATCAACTACCTATTTTATGCACATAGTGTGCTACACGTATAGGTGCCCGATGAATGTTCGTATGTGCCCAACGTACGCATTTCGTACTAATTTGGGTAATCGCCGCGCCGGACGTCCGGACGCCGGCGTGTGCCCGACGCCCGCGACGCTGCCCTCCGGCGCCCCGCCCCCGCCGCCCGACCACCGCCCGCAGCCGGGCCGGGGTTCGCCGGAGCTCCGGCGAACCTTGGTGCGGGCGGCGGGCCGCCCTCTTTCCCCCCCCCGCCTCCTTCTCCGGCTCCGGCGCCCTCACCCCCGCCCTAGACCTGGTCCACCGCCGGGCCCCGCCGCCAGCCTACCCTAAACCGCTCGCCTACCTCCCCACCGCTTTGTCTTCCCTTCCTCCCCCGGGCCGGCCGGGCGATCTACACCCCACCGGAGTTGAAGGAGAGAGGGGGAGGCTCGCCGAAGTTGGAGAGGAGGAGGAGGAGGGGAGAGACGAGAGAAAGGAGGAGGAGGCCTACCTGGAGGAGGAGCAGGGGGGAGGAGCAGACGGGGGGGGAGGGGGCTGGCGAAGTCTGGCAGGGTGGTGGGGCCGGACATGTCCGCCCCTAGCATTACCGTACTAATTTTACGTGGCCACTATACATGTTCAATGTACGTGATATAGCTACGTCCTTCCTTTATTAAAAGGTCCTGTTAGTTATGCAACCTAGTTTGAATTAATAAGGGCCTGTTTGGCATAGCTTAACTTCACTAAAGAAGCTATTTTTTTTTTATTTTAGCTTCACAAACAGCTTTATTGATGAAGCTGAGCAATTTATGTGACCTTGTTTGGCAAAACAGCTTCACATGAGACATCAATCAACAAAATGACTATAATACCCTTTGTCTTTTATTTCTTTTACTAGTATAAAGGCGCGCTCCTGCGCGCACGCCTACGGATTGGCAAGAAATTTTTGGTTATTATGAATAGAAAAAAATATATATTTGGTTCAGGCTATGGAGAATAAGTAAAAGTAGAACTCCAATATAGCATATAGGTACATAATAGGCAACTTGTTGACATATGCATAGAATTATTTGGTGTATAACTCCTTAAATTGATTTAAGCAATATTTAAGCAGAGAGGTACATAGCAATATGATAGAGAACAAAAGTAGGCAGTTTCTAAGTATAGTGTAGACATTGATTAGTCGTGAAATAATAAAGTCCAAGTGCCCAACAGAGTCAAAATAACAATGAACCTGCATAAAATAAAATGGCAAAGAAACAGAAGTATACGCTGTTAGTAAGTGAAGTCATGGAGCATGCGTATTCACTAAGATAATTTTTTAGGACTGATATGTAGTTACTAAGCATGACCAAAACATTAAGAATTTAGAATGAACCTTTGGTTTTAACAAATATGAGTATTGACACCAGAATGTGAGTTCAATATAAAGTGTGATAGTCATAAACCAAGCAAAGAAAGAAGTATGCGCGAAAAAGTGACTATTAAGCTGGACTCTTAACTATATGTGTACAAACTATCTTGGAGCAGCAGATTGGAGCAGTAGCGAAAGAAAATATCATTAAAAAGATCCTTTTATTTCCGACAGATCATGGAAGGAGCAAGTGAAAAAAGCATAATACATTAAAGTTTATGTTAAAGAAGTATTTAACTGGAACTTCACCAAAAATTATAAAACTTCTCGGTGCCTAGCCTTTGCATGCTAAGAAAACAGCTAGCCTTAAAATAAAGAATGTATGAACCAAATAGCAGGATGACTGTGTGCATCTTATTTATAATTTCTATTCTCTCTATATCTGCAAACTTGTTTTCGAAGCTTCATGCTAACCTATTCCTATTATTCCTGGTTCTGAACTCTGATTCGCTAATTTTAGTGACTGAAGAGGCATAAATATCAGCTTTATTCCAAAACCTTAATCCCCTAATTGTAGCAACTGAAAAGGTATTAATACGACTTTTGCATAGCAACACGTAAATGAAGGAGACAACGCCAATATAGAACCAGCTCAATGGCCAATCGACCAATTCCACCAATCAATCGAAGCAATCAATCCCCAAAGCAATAACCCCAGCATTCCCATGTGCTCAGAGAGGGCAGGGGTGCCGGTGGTTTTACCTCACTGAGACACATTGCTATGGTTTGGCACAGCAGTATTGGTGCACGAACTTGACGCTACCACTGCATGAAAAATTAGAAAGAAAAGATCTGAAAAGATGAACTGCTCAAACGTACTAAATATGATAGATTGCAAATAAATTTATATTGAGAGAATGATAGATCGGTCCAGTTTCAGTTGAACACATGGATAAATTTTTATGAGTTTCTTGATCTGTTTGTTCAGAAAATGTTAATTCCATTAAATTTCTTAAGTATAAATGGCTACTGAGAGTGTCCAAATATTCAGAGCACGCACATAAAAATATTCCCACACTTGTTTAAGCTTGAATGTGCTAAAAATATTGAGAGGAATGTGCAATACTTAGAGCATCACTGTGAGGGCATAAACCTAGCTTGCGAGTATTATTAGACTTTTTTTTAGGGTATGCAGGGTGGAATTAGAGTCTACAGGAGACAAGACCAAGTAAATGTTCAAGTATGTAGAGACTGAGTTTAGAGGTATGAAAGGATGTGAGCAAAGAGATAATGAACCTGCACCTCTTGATCATTGTTTTTGTCCAGGAATAATTACCTGCAAGCAATTTTTGTGGCCGCAAGTGTCCTGTTTGTTATCAGATGTTAATCTGTATCAGCAACAATGGCCATAAAAGTAACATGAAAAAGCAACAAAGTGCAAAGAGTTGAATATTAAATCTCTGAGGATAGACCTCACTATATGCCAGGAAAGGCATTGTAACACCCCTGGTGTTACGTTAACCTAAACCTGCCACATGTCATCATAAGCATTGCATAAGCATTCATGATTAGAGAACCATGACATGTATAACTAAAATGAGTTTACAAATTTCTAGGGTTGTTGGAGCTCTCTTATATTGTATGTGTATGTGTACACCATTTAAATTTCACTTAAATGTTTGATTATGCTTATAAGAGTCAATAACCTAAAAGCAACCATGGAATGATTAAGTGTTTGGCTAACTATGTTTAACATCTTAAGCATGTTTTACAAGTCAAACAATGTCAAATAAAGAACAAAAATTGGATTTGGAATTCAAATGCCAACTCTTTCCATAATTGGTTGTGTTGGAATTTTAATTTTATTTTCAATTTCGGGAGCTAATCGTAATTAATTTTCTAAATAAAAGTTACTAACCTTTGGCACCATTTCAAAGTATGAATTTTGTACTTTGAAAATATGCCATTGGTTGGGTTTGAAAATTATCACAACATCATTAATTAATTACCCAAAGAATCAATTTGAAATATCTTTTCAAAAACCCTAAATTCAAAAGGTGTTTTTATCCGCTTTTCTACAGTGTTCAAAATATTTAAAATTTGGGGGAAAATTTAAAAATATAGTTTGTGCATCTCTTTGAGCTCTACAAGTTTGGTAAATAAATTTTTTTAAGTTTTTAAATAAAATTTGAAGTAATTTCAAAAGTTCTTTAAATTGGGAATTGTTCCCTTTTGATTTTTAAACTCCAATTCAAAAATTACTCAGTTCCATGAAAAGCTTTCTAAATAAAAGTTGTAGATCTTGAAAAATGGAACAACTTTTATTTTTGGAGATTTTCATCTTTTATTCAAAATTTGAAAGTAATTTTGAAATCCCAAAAGTTTGAATTTAAACCATTTTCAAATTCAAATTGCAATTTCAAAACTATTTGGAATCTGAAAAAACTTCTTTAATAAAAGTTGTAGAGCTTGAAAAGATGTACAATTTATATTTTTGGATATTTTTGAGTGCAGTTCAACTTTTTGGAGTAATTTGAAAAATAAGAATGAAAATATCTCTGCTACAGTAACCCAGGGCAAATTCCTTTTCTTCTCCTCTCCATGCCGTGCTGTCGCCGGCGACCACCGTGGCGTCTCTCGCGCCATCGCCGGTGATTCCGCACTGCCAACCACCTGGAGGGTTTCGCGAAGGCCCTGGCCACCACTCGAAACCGCCATGCTCTATAAATGTGCATCACCGGTCGTTGTCGTCTTCGTTTTCTTCTCTCTGCTCCGCCGCCGCAAGCTCCGGCCGCCGGTGAAATTCGCCCTCACCGCTCCACCATCATCCCTGATTACTCGCATGCAGCTCCGCCCTCTTATAACTCACCACCCAAGTCAACTCTCGCCTCCTCGTGTCACTCAAGCCGGCCGCGCGACGCCGTCGTCTTCCTCAGACCCGGCAGCGTCCCGCCACCGTATCCTGCAGTGGCCAGAGCTCTCCAGTGAGCCCTGTGTCCACCCAGTGCACGTCTCCGCCTTGCTTCGTCTTCGTGGAGCTCTTCGGCCCGCCTCTTCCACCTCTACCACGGCAGAAGCTCAGGAACGATCCCTCGCTGTCGTGGCACGCCGCCGCCGAGCCACTTCACCAAGGCCAGCAGCCACCGTCACTTCCCCACCCCAAACTAGCACATCACCAAGTCACGGTGAGCCTCCTCATGCTCCTCCGAGGCTCAATCGAGCCTTATGCCCACCGTAGACGCCGTCCCGTGTCACCGCCGCCGTGACCGACATGCCTGAGCCGCCATGGCCGCCGCCGTGTCCGCTCCGGTCGGCAATCAACCGTATCTGATAGCTCATCTAGTTCGTCGTGTCCCGGAGCCCCTCTCAGCCTACTATGCCGCCGCCGGCCGTCGATTTGCCGCCGCCGGCCGGTCATGGCCTGGATTCGGCCATGCCGGCCATGCTCGAGCCGGCCGAGGAAAAGAGAGAGAGAGAGAGAGGGAGGAGATGGAGCTGGGCTGCCGCCCAGTAGCCCAATCATGGTAAAGAGTTTGCTTTTCTTTTTTCAAATGAATTTCTGAGCTGAGTTTTCATAATTTCATAATTAAATAATTTGGGTAGTTAAAAATAAAATAAAAATATATGTGTGATCCTCATGTTGTGTAGTTTCATAGAAAAATATGTGTTGGCCATGTTAATTATTTTGGGTATGCTTAATAATTGTCTCTTTTAATTAAGAAATGCTTGGTCTAGGAATTTTGTAGGCTATTTTGTGCATCCAAAAACCATAAAAATTTAGGGTTAAGCTTTTCATACTAAAAGTGACCTCTACTAAAAATTTGGTACTATTTGGAATAAGTTTACTTTTATAATTAATTTCTAACTTGATTAATAATTATATAAAAATAGTTAATAAGATAACTATTTAGCTAATTAGTTGATTACTTAAATTGTTGATTGATTTGTGGTTTTGTTTGAAGACCCTGGATCAGCAACCCTCTCTGGTCCAAGGCATGATTATGCATGGGTTATATATATAGTGTTGCTCACATGGTTATTAAATAAATAAAATATAAGTCCAAGAATCATGAAATTTGTTTTTTGTGCTAATTAGATGATAATGATCTTAATTAAGAAGTTTGATCTTGTTTTAACTAATTTTTTTTTATGCTTAATTAATACCTTAGTTAATTAATGTTAAATTAATTAATATCTTGTTTAATTAGAGTTTAATTAATTTCTAGTTAGCAAGTTAATTAGTGGCTTTCAACAACTGTAAAAATGGTTAATAAATTAGTAATTAACCTTAATCATTATAAGGGTTGATTGATTTTGGGATTGAGTGATGACCCTAGGTCATTAATCCTAATGACCTTTGGTATTTTATGTTGATTGCGTATCGTTAGTCCAATCATCGTCAATGCTAACTATGCTTCCTTAGTGTAACTATACCGTGGAGGGAAGTTGTACTCAACCTTCTTTTGTTTATGCCTTGCATCATGCATCATGTCATGCATTTCATCATACTTAGAATGCATCATTTGTATACGTGTAGTGTACGTGAGAGAAAGTTTCCGTTGATCGAGCTTCGGAGAAAGTCCAGGTGACCCAAGTCCCAAAAAGAAGAATCCACCGAAGGTCACTGTCAAGACTAACAACTAATCTTCTCTGCAACACATGCAAGCCCCGGATGCATTAAACCTTTCCTTGAATTTTAAAAGTCTTTTATAATTTTATGTTGATGATATGATGCACTAGGTGTAGGAGTTGAGTGATATCCTATCTTGATGCATTTACCATACCTTGATATATTATCCCTGAAACCTGTTTTGATTTTGTAAATGCTCGGTATTTGCTTAGTCCTGCTGATAGCATAGGATTTAAAATCAAAATATTTTCAAAGGTGTGATAACAATATCATCTTTGAGAAAGTTTTCAAAACTTAATGCACTTGTTGTTTATCCTTTACTTCGATCGGGATCAAGGATACTCAACAGTGGCATGATGAATAAATTGAGATCGGGTGGAGTGACTTGCACCAGGAAGGGCTAGTGCCCTGATGTAGTGTCGTCCACTTGTGAGTCGGTTAAGCACCGTTCGTTGCCTTGGCCCTTGGATCATGAGGTTATTGGATAGTACTAGTCGCATGCTAATGGCGGTAAGCTCCCTTGTACTATCCATGACGAGAACGGACAACCGGGACGAGCGTAGCATGTACCCATCCTACGGGGCGCACCGTGGAAGGGGACCGCGGTATAGGGAGGTGGTGTACTGTACCCTCGTGGCTAGGACCCGTTCTGGCCTAGAGAAATACAAGCGTTGAGTTGATATATGTATAAGATGGTCAGTCCTGCATACATCGTGTGGCTAGGAAGCCCTAGCTGGGTATATAAAGCGGTTCGAATTGTCGTTGCTCCACGATATGGGAGACTTGATCCTTGCACCATGTTGACACCTATTAACATACAATCTTCATTAGCAAATATTCCTTTATCATACATGAATATCTATTAGAATAGGGTCATCACTGATAATTTTCACGAGTTTTAGTGAATTGTGTATTTTTTAGGGAATTATCCAGAAAAGCTTAAAAGAGGGATTAAAGTGCATTTCTGCCATGAAACTTATCCGCGACGGAAAATATCGCAACGGGACATGGGAAGCATCTAGAACATACCTGTTAGTGCATTCGCCCCCGGTGTGGGTTTTGGATAATTAATGACAATCAAATTAGGGACTAACATGTTCATCAAGTGATATCTATAGGTGTTAATCCATTGATGGAATTAAATGAAAGAATTCGGTGAATGATAGCACCCTAAATTTTATGGACAAACGGCGGTTCGGCTCAAGTGATTCTCTCTCATTTTATTTTGATTTGAGTCATAGGATATGCCGTACTATCAAAAGGGATACAAAATTGACTAGCTAGATGGGGAATAAAAGTGCTCATGTCGATGTTTAGAAGTAGCTTGAGAGACTTCGTTTCACCCTTGCGAGTTTAGAAAGGTTTTGTTGTTCCTGCAGGGTGGACCGGAAGTTCCGGTCAGAGACCGGAAGCTGGTTCTCGCACACGACGGTAGCTGGGTTTTAGCCTGGCGGAAGTTCCGCCCAGATCAGAGGTTCCGGTCGGAGACCGGAAGTGATCTCTTGCACGCGACGCCTGCTCCTGCTGCCCTGACCGGAAGTTCTGGTCATAGACCGAAAATTCCGGTCACCCTGAGTCTCGCCCATCTTAGGCCAACGGTCAGATCCATTTGGACCAGAACTTCCGGTGGGCTCCACCAAAACTTCCGGTAGGTCATTTTGGAGCCGAAGTATATATACTTTTCACCTCTGTTTCTAACCGCTACGCCAGGCATTTCACTCTTTCACTACTCTCCCAACAGCCCCCAAGCTTTGACTCGCCCACTCTCTCTCCCCCTTTGCTTCCAAGCTTCAACCTTCGATTGTTTGAGCTAGGGACGTGAGATTTGAGAGCGGGAGCATCGATCTTCGACTTGAGCACTTGGTTTCTCCGTCTTGCCGGTTGGTTTTGTGTTTATTACTCTTGGGTTCTTGGAACCCTAGCCGGCTAGGCGTTCTTCGTGGTTGCCCGTGTTGATTTACTTGTGAGGGCACCCCGAAGCGTTTGTATTACCCTTCATCTTAGTGGATATCTCAAGCTTTCCTTTGTGGTCGCTTGAGGGAGGTGACCTACGTGGTCAGGCCTTGGTGGCCATCTCAACAACGAGGACGTTGGCACTCCTTTGTGGGGAAAGCCGAACCTCGGGATAAATCATGTGTCCTACGTGCTTGTTGTGGTGGTATCATCGACTACCCTTGTTATTGTGTTCTTTGTGTTCTCTATTGTATATTTGGTTGTAGGAAGAAGAACTCAATCCAAGAGGTGATTCCCAAAGGTGTGGAGAAATTGATTCCATCATCAACATCATCTAGAAGGGTGTGGTAACATGTGTAGTTAAAATCACAACTCATTTACTCTGATTACCTAGCTTTAGGACACCCAAAAGTTGGTTTGCAATAGAAGTTTTGATCTAGCACCGGAACTTCTGCTCCAAACCACCGGAACTTCCGGTGAGCATTTAACTTCCACAAATTGAGTTTGTGAATTTTAGGATTCGAAAATACGCCTATTCACCCCCCTCTAGGCCAATTAGATCCTTTCAATTGGTATCAGAGCATTGGTCCCTCGGATTGACGCTTCACCGCGTGAGGAGTAACATTGGTCAAGATGGATGCGGACACCATGAAGACTCTCGTTGAGCAAATCACCGCTCAACTCACCGAGAAGCTCCAAGTGCAGCAAAAGGAGCAAATGGACAAGATGCAAGAGCAACTCGACAAGATGAAGTAGGCACTGGAGAAGGCAAATGCGGAGTCAACTAATGATGGTGGTGACAAAACACCGAAAGCTTATGCAAGAACTAGTTATGACTATGGGTCATCGAGCAAAGGAAATAATCCAAACATGCCAATAGTCAATCCCGGCAAGCCACCTTAATTTGATGGTGTGAGATATGTTGATTGGGCTCATAGGATGAAGTTGCACCTTATATCCGCAAGGTGTTGGAAAGTAGTGGAAGTTGGTGTGAATGTTCCCCAAGATGCTAATGAGTGGACACCCGAAGATGCCACCGATTTCCAACTCAATGCAACAGCGGCAACTTTAATCTTGCAATGTCTATCTCCGGAAGAGAACAACAAAGTCAATGGAATGGTTAGTGCAAAGCAAATTTGGGAGACCTTGAAAGTTTCATTTGAAGGAGACAAGAGTGTTAGGGTGGGAAACATTGAGCTTCTACAAGGAAAGATTGAAAACTTCTTCACATTGGAAGGAGAGACCACTCAAGAAATGTACAATAGATTTATGACCTTGGTGAATAGAATTAGAGCACTTGGAGACACACGGTGGGATGACCATGCAGCAACAAGGAAGATTTATAGAGTGTATAGACAAAAGAACAACATGCTTGCTTCTTTCATTATGGAGAAGGACAACTACAGCACTATGACACCACAAGAGATGCTTGCTAAGCTACTGCATCATGAAGTGCTAGATGATGAAACCAAAGAAGCAGTGAGACATAGAAAGAGTATTGCACTCAAGGCATCACAAGATGAAGACACAAGTCATTACAACAAGAGGTGTTGTGAGCGTGAAGATAACAGCGATAATGATGATCTTGATGATGAGCAAGCATTACTAGTGAGGAACTTCAAGAAGTTTCTTAGAATGAAGAAAGACAAGATGAGAAGAAGTGGTGGAAGCAAGCCCTTCAAGAAGAGATTTTGCTATGAGTGTGGAGATATTGATCACTTTGTTGCAGATTGTCCAAACAAAGGCAAGAGGTCTAGATTCAACAAGCAAGGTGACAAGAAGTATAAGGATAAGAAGAGAGGTGAAGCACACATGGGTCAAGAGTGGCAATCGGATGATGATAGTGAAGATGACAATGGCAATGAGAAGAAGAGCGTGGCTGCAATTGCTATACAAGAGGCATCCTCTTCTTCAATGCTCATCACCGACAATGCTTCATCGACGTCTCTCTTCACCAACATTTCTTCATCACCTTCGCTCTTCGCCAACCTCACCGACAACGATTATCACACTCCTACTTGTCTCATGGCAAAAGGAGATAAGGTGCCTCCAAACTCTCCTACTCATACATCTAGTGAATGTGATAGTGATGATGAGAATGATGAGAACTATGCTAGCAAAATCATTAAGAAATATGGTAAAAAGGCAATCTTGAAGCTAATGTACACCATAGAAGAGCGTGAGTCATGCATTGAGTCGCAAGGGGAATTGCTCCTAGAGGAAAGGGAGAAGACCCAAGGACTTGAAGCATCTCTCACCGTGGAAAAGGGAAAGGTTGAGAAGTTGAGTGTGGAATTGTCCATGGTCAAGGATTCATATGAATGCTTGACCAAGGAACACTCTTCACTCAATGACTCTTTAGCTTCTCTAAAGAATGAACTTAGTTTGGCTCAAGAGAGCTTCGAAAGCTTAAAAGAAAAATATGATAATCTTGAGCTAAACTATGACACTCTTTGGAGAAGCACCTCTACCGCTTACAAAGAAACTAAAGCTTCAACTAGCAAGGGATGTGAAAGATGCTTTAATGTTGATATAAATGCATGTGCAACTAACCTTGTTGAGCTAGAAAAGAAAGACAAGGAGATTCAAAGGTTGAACACCATTGTCAAAAGTGGTTGCAAGTGCAAAGAAAAGTAACAAGCAAATGTGTACAAGGCATCAAGACACCCCATGATCAAGGATGGCATTGGCTACAATAGGTATGATGGAAAGGCCAATGGAAGGAACATGGTCAATGGGGTAGCTTGTGTGAAGTTCAACAAGAGTGTGCCACTTGTTGATCTCATCAACAAAGTGAACAATGCTAGTACACCCACAAGCACACAAGCAAACAACAAGAAGAGCAACAAGAACAAGCAAATGGAGGTGCCCAAGCAACCAGAGCCTATCTCACGGAACCACATTTGTGATTACATGTGTTGTTGGGATAAGGATGGCAAGATTGTGGTGAAGTATGTGGGTGCACTCAAGAAGAGGCAAATCTTGAGGAGTGTTTAGGTGCCCAAGCCTTTTGTAACTAACCCTCTAGGTTCCATCTCGGGACCTAAAATAAAGGCTTAAATTTATTTTGCAGGAATATTCTTCCGGTGGATCAAGTTGGGTGCTTGATAGTGGATGCACAAATCATATGACCGGAGAGAAGAATATGTTCACCTCCTTTCAACCAAATCAAACTTCATGTGAAAGGATTGTCTTTGGTGACAATAGCAAAGGAGATATCCTTGGTTTGGGTAAAATTGCTATTTCAAGTGATAATTCCATTTCTAATGTTCTACTTGTGGATTCGTTGGGATACAATTTGTTGTCCGTCTCACAACTTTGTGGGATTGGATACAATTGTCTCTTTACGGATAAGGGTGTGGAAGTCTCTAGAAGGGCGGATTTCTCTATTGCTTTTACGGGTCAACTAAAGGGCAAGCTTTATCTAGTTGATTTCGCAACTAGTAAAGTGGGGTCCGAGACTTGTTTAGTGGCAAAATCTAGCATGGCTGGCTATGGCATCGCCGACTAGCTCATGTTGGCATGAGGAACTTGGCCGACCTTCAAAGAGGTGGACACATCCTTGGACTAACAAATGTTTATTTTGAGAAAGATAGGATTTTTGTAAAGTGCATGTCAAGCCGGGAAACAAGTTGGAGCTAAACATCCCGTCAAGAATATAGTGACAATTACAAGACCACTTGAGCTGCTCCATATGGACTTATTCGGACCCAATGCTTATATAAGCATTGGAGGTAACAAATATGGTTTTGTAATTGTTGATGATTATTCTCGTTTCACTTGGGTGTTCTTTTTGAGAGATAAAGGTGAAACCCAAGGGATCTTCAAGAAGTTTGCAAGAAGAGCTCAAAATGAGTTTGAAGTGAAGATCAAGAAAGTGAGAAGTGACAACAGGGCGGAGTTTAGGAACACCAACATTGAAGAATACCTTGATGATGAAGGCATCAAGCATGAGTTTTCGGTCCCTTACACTCCTCAATAAAATAGTGTTGTGGAAAGGAAGAACCGAACACTAATTGAAGCCGCAAGAGCAATGTTGGATGAGTACAAGATCCCGAAGAAAGATTTTTGGGCAGAAGCCGTGAACACGGCATGTCATGCTATCAACCGCCTATATCTTCACAAAATAAGGAAGAAAACCGCCTACGAGCTACTCACCGGTAACAAACCTAAGGTGGATTACTTTAGGGTTTTTGGATGCAAGTATTTCATACTTAATAAGAAATCCAAAAACTCTAAGTTTGCACCTAAGGTAGATGAAGGGTTCTTACTTGGTTATGGTACTAACGAACATAGATACCGTGTTTTCAATAAGACCACCGGTCAAATTGAAATTGCAAAGTAGACGTGACTTTTGATGAAAGCGACGGCTCTCAAAAGGAGCAAGTCAATGCTGAAATTGTAGGTAAAGAAGAACCATCTCATTAAGTGATAAAGAAGCTTGCAACCGGTGAGGTAAAGCCCGTTGAAGAAGATGATGATGAACCTCTGCAAATCAATCATGATCCTAGCATACATCATGGGTCAAGCAATGCCCATAACAACACACCCACTTCAAGAAGGGATCATGGCTCAAGAACTCATGCAAATCAAGATCCAACACAAGTAGAAGAAAACAACCAAGGAAACATTCAAGATAATCAAATCATTGACTCTCCAATAAACCAAGACAATGATAGTGATGATGATGGCCCAATCAAAAGAAGAAGTCAAGTGCCTCACCCAAGAGTGCATCATACCATTCAACGGGATTACCCCGTTAACAACATTCTTGGGAGTATTCAAAGAGGAGTTACTACAAGATCAAGATTGGCAACCTTTTGTGAACACTTCTCTTTTGTGTCCCTAATAGAGCCCAAGAGAGTTGAAGAAGCACTTGAAGATGAAGATTGGATAATGGCAATGCAAGAGGAGTTGAACAACTTCACTCGGAATGAAGTCTGGTCCTTGGTGGAAAGACCCAAGCAAAATGTGATTGGAACCAAATGGGTCTTTCGCAACAAGCAAGATGAGCATGGCGTGGTCACAAGAAACAAGGCGCGGTTGGTGGCTTAAGGATTCACTCAAGTGGAAGGCTTGGACTTTGGGGAGACATGCACCGGTGGCAAGGCTAGAATCAATTCGGATCTTGCTAGCTTTCGCAGTTCATCATGATTTCAAGTTGTATCAAATGGATATGAAGAGTGCATTCCTCAATGGCCCCCTATCCGAAGAGGTTTATGTTGAGCAACCACCGGGTTTTGAAGATCCCAAGCATCCCGACCACGTCTACAAGCTCGACAAGGCGCTCTATGGGTTGAAACAAGCCCCTAGAGCTTGGTATGATTGTCTCAAGGACTTCCTACTCAAACAAGGGTTTGAGATTGGGAAGGTCCATCCTACCTTATTTACTCGCAAAGTCAATAATGATATTTTTGTGTGCCAAATATATGTCGATGACATTATATTTGGTAGTACTAATGTGGCTTTTTGTGAGGAGTTTAGCAGGATTATGACTCAAAGGTTTGAGATGTCTATGATGGGAGAGTTGACGTACTTCCTCGGATTTCAAATCAAGCAACTCAAGGATGGCACGTTCATAAGTCAAACCAAGTACACCTCCGACATGTTGAAGAAGTTTGACTTGGACAAAGCCAAGCCCATCAAGACACCGATGCCAACAACCGGACATCTCGACCTTGGAGGAGACAACAAATCCGTAGATCAAAAGGTATATCGTTCCATGATTGGATCCCCGCTTTACCTTTGTGCATCTAGGCCTGATATTATGCTTAGCGTGTGCATGTGTGCAAGATTTCAAGCTAATCCTAAAGAATGTCATCTTGTGGCTGTTAAGAGAATTTTTTGGTATTTAGTACACACTCCTAATCTTGGCTTGTGGTATCCTAAGGGCTCCACTTTCGATTTGCTTGGGTACTCCGATTCGGACTACGCCGGTTGCAAAGTAGATCGAAAGAGTACTACTGGAACTTGTCAATTTATTGGTAGGTCTTTAGTGTCTTGGAGTTCTAAAAAACAAAATAGTGTTGCCTTGTCAACTGCTGAAGCCGAGTATGTGGCGGCCGGTGCATGTTGTGCCCAACTACTCTGGATGAAGCAGACCCTTAAAGACTTTGGATGTGAGCTAACCAAGATTTCCCTTTTATGTGACAATAAGAGTGTCATTAAGTTGGCAAACAACCTTGTAAACCACTCTCGTACAAAGCACATAGACATCCGGCATCACTTTCTGAGAGACCATGAAGCCAAAGGAGATATCGCTTTGCATCATGTGAGCACCGATAATCAACTAGCCGATATCTTCACAAAACCCCTAGATGAGTCAAGATTTTGTGCTTTGAGGAGTGAACTAAATATCATTGATTCTCGTAACGTGGCTTGATATCTGGTACGTACTTGTTTGATATAGTCGTGGACAAAGGCTTTGGCTGGCGGCTGAGCACATTGGGGACTTTGTGTCCTTGCTTGGTGGTGCTTGAGAGCCCTCTAACTCACTAGAGCTTGTAGTGATTACATCCAAGAGTGAGTTAGTGATTCTAGTGCGTTGCATTGAGAGATTGCAAGGTGTGGCACTAGGTGAGAGAGTTGCAAGCCGGTGGTGCTTATTACTCTTGGAGGTTGCCACCTCCTAGACGGCTTGGAGGCTTGTGGGCATCGTTGTAGCATGCTCGGAGATTGAGTGGTGCTCCGATTGCTAGTCACGTGGAGTGACATTGTGAGGGGGATTGTGCTCACCCCGCGGGGATCGCGAAGAGCAACTCTATTGGATTGCGAGTGTCATTGAGTTACCTTCTCTTGGGTAGGTTCTTGCGGTGTCCAATTGTGGACGAGGTTAGTGAAACACCTCTTAGCCGCCGAACTACGAAGAGTTGGTCGACACAACGGGGACTAGCTTGGTGGCAACCAAGTGAACCTCGGTGAAAAATTGGCGTGTCAACTTGTCTAATCTTCTCGTCGGTTTGCATTCACTAGCTCGTATTTACTTGTTCATTACTTGTGCTAGTGAGTAGTGTTGCTCTTGTGTAGCTAGTTTGCTTGTGTAGCTTTCTAGTTATCTTCTTAGCTTGTGTAGCATAGAAGTAGCGATTGCGTGGCTAGTTGGCTTGTGTAGTCTTGCTAGTCACCTTGCTTAGTTTGTGTAGCTAAGTAATTGAGCTCACTAGTTAGGCTTGTGTAGCCGTGCTAGTGAGAACTACTAGTGTGTTTAGGCTTTGTGCGCTTTGCTCACTAGTATGTGTAGGTGCTCCCCGGTTTGATTGAGTACTAGTTGCTTAGGTTTGTGTGACCTTGCAACATAGTATTGGATAGGCGAGCACTACCTAGCCTTGCACCTTAGTGACTTAGTTAGATTCTTTGTAAGGTGCTTAGATAGAGGGGTAAAAGTCCTTGTTAGACCGATAGTTTCAATTTCACATTTAATTCGGTCATCCGTTGCGATTAGATTTTAGAAAGGACTATTCACCCCCCTCTAGTCCGCCATATCGACCCTTCACTATGGTAGAATATAATTAGAAGACAACCTTGTATTCTCGAAAAATTCCCTAGCATATGCAACAGTAATTTACACATCTTGGAAAGAACAATTGGATCGCCCAAAAATATTGGGTTCCATACACCAACATGATAATAGACGAAGAAGTAATTCAATTATACCTTAGAATCCAACTACCAATCAGAATAGGTGCAAATGACATCCGTGCACATTCCCCTAGTCCAACCGGTGGCTAATTCCTGTTGCAAATACAATAGCTACATAGATCCAAGCCTGACTTGAGAATGATGTGGATTGGCCAAGTGATGCAAGTGATGATTCCCACCTCAAAGCACACTTGATGCAGATGATGGCTATAGTGATGTCTCCACAAGTCACCAACAATGACCACATTGCTTCCATGTCACACTAAGTGACACCAAGGTAATTATCGGTTAATGTGGTTGTTGATTGTGATGATCCAAGTTTTGAGCTTTTGTTTGTAGACTCACCAAGGCTTTAAAAAATGAGATGGCTAAACAAAGAAGTTAAATAAAACTCATTTCTGAAGACCATATGAACAAAAGCATCTACTTTTATGTTACTACTCTGTTCACATGAGGAGCTTAAATTGCATCATGAAGAGCTTTTTAGTTACTCATGATAATTTGGTGCTAAAACCATACATTTCACTAAGAAGCTTTCCAATGAAGAAACTAAAACTAGAGCTCATCACATGGGTCAAATGATCAATTGCAAAAATACGTTAACCCTTGTGATGGTGAGAAGAAGTATGTATCCAGCCCTTGTGATGATTTATTGAAATGCCATGTTCTTTCAAAGGAATAGATGCTTGTTCTACTTCTATGTCTTGTGGGACTAACCTTTGAAGGAGAACAATGAGCTCAAAAAAGGAAGTGAAGAATTTGAGCAACAAGTTGGAGAGGTGCTATTAGAACTCCAAAAGTCACCTTTGAGGATGGGATGAAGAATCAAAGAAGCTATGGTGACAAAGTGTGGCCTTGGTTTCAATAAGAGCAAGAAAGGCTGCTGGCCAAAAGCGTGAGAGAAAAGAAAAGCAAAGAAGAGCAAAGAAGCTTAAAGGAAAGAGGCTCTCCTTATTTCTAGGGAAGCCTTATATTATGCCAAGAAGTGGGACATCTTGGTAAATGCTTGCCCCAACAGCGCAGAAGCCTGCTGAAGAAGGAAGAAGAGAGGTTTCAAGTATGTCAAGTGCTTCTGGCGTCGCACTTGGGGTCATTCCCACCTCACGCCCAACCAAGCAATTGTGAAGCAAGAGAAGTCAACCAAAGCCACAAGTCACATTACCCCAAGCTCAAGCCAAGGTCAAATTCATGAAGACGGGCGACTCTTGAAGATGAAGAAAAGAACAAGAAGGGGTGGCTGAAGCAAGAAAGGCATCCAACTCTAAATCAAGATGCCAAGATGACAAAAAGCAAGAATCAAGAGAAGAAAGTCTATGCTCATCAAGTGCTTTGAGTGTAAGGGAGATGGGTCACTTTGCCTCAAAGTGTCCCAACAAGCTTGAGAAGAAGGCTCAAGCAACCAATGAGAGTGGGCAAGGCAATGAGAAGTACAACATGAGCAAAGAAGAAAAGGCTCAAGCAAAGAAGAAGTGCTACTCATGCCGGGAAGCGGGGACAATATTTTTGCTCACTCATAAACTCTCAGGTGAGAAACTTATTTCAATTGATAGATACTAATATGCTTAGAAGGATGACAGCCTGGCATTCTCCCTTGTTGCTATTGCAAAACATCCGGCTACTCATGATAAGGCATTGCTCTAAGTATGTTGCACCTAATCTTGAGAGGAATTCAAACAAGTTTGGGTACCCATCGAAAAGTGGATGAATATGTGAAAAATTAATGGGTATCAGTGCTTTGATTCAATTGGTATTCATGATGACTCATTGATTGATTGAGTCAAGTATTAGCCTAGTGTGCCATTTACTCCCCAAGCATGACAAATGAAGTGAAGTCCAAATGCTAAATACAAGCAACATTCTAGTTGTGATTCATCGGTTTTCTTGATGGCTTAAAAATAATTGAGTTGAAGTTTGCTAGTACATGATCAAGGAGCTACAAGGTATATCTCGTTGATCATATTCTTTTGGGTGCATAAGGAGTTGTTTGAATTGGATAAATATGGCTATGTTGCTTTCTGCTATAAGAGGATTGAATGGTTTTTATGTTTAGTAATCAAGTTTGATTAGTTTGGTTGAATATGTCTATGACTTCATTTAGTAAGTGGTTTGAAATGGATATATGTCTTGTGAGGATGTTCAAACAAGTTGATTTCAAAGTTTGATTCACATTTATTGAAGAATAGCTCAAGTGGGTGTTGAAATTAGACCCAAATTGAAAAAATCTGAGCTAGTTATGTCAAGTTTGAGTTTGATGGATCAAATCTATTTTGAATTAGCTTTGAAAATTGGTGCATGCTCTACACTTATGATAGTTGTTGCTGTTCAAAATTTCATGCGAGAATTGGACAAGAAATGGTTTTGGAGTAGATTCATCAGCTATAGTGCAGCAGTTTTTTAGCATGTATTCACCGAGAAAGATTTGAAATCTTGATAGCAATCTAGAAGTCCAATGAAGCTCAAATTTTTATGGTGATGATGTATTTAGTGAAGCACATCTCCACCAAATTTCATGTCATTGGAGCTGCAATATCAGAAATATGAATTATTCTTTGAAGTGTACAGAATCTGCTAGAAAAGTGACAAACATTGGATTAATCAAGAGTTACTTCAATTGAAAGGTCCTCAAGTTGGAATCATGTTTACAAGTGGTTAAGGAAACCTATGTTTGGTTTTTGGGTTTGATCTAGCTTGAAAAGTAATGAGTATAAGTCATTTGGTTGAGAAGTGTGTTTGGCCAATTTGGTACTCAAATTAGAAGATCACATCTAAGCTCAAGATGAAGATAAAGTTTAAGTTCCAGTAGGATGAATGGAGATTTTTGATAGAAAGAAAAGGACTTAAACAAGTAGAAAGAAAAGTAGACTTAAAGAAGATCTCAAGGTTATTCATCATGACAAGTCTATGGATCAATCAATCAAAAGGCAATTCATAGTACCAAGATTGTTCTTTTGGAGAGAGGTCATCCTTTAGTAGGGCTTGTCACTTCTTTGTAGGTTAAATCCAGCCGAGGCTTGGAAGGCTAAATACATGGAAGTGGCTATCTAAAGAACATTTGAGATGCTTTAGTTGAAGCCAAATCAAAAGGGTTGATCTAGTAAAAGCAAGCAACACCCAAAAAGAGTATAACCATGACAAATTCAAAGTGGCATTCACATTTGGTATCATGATCTTATATATGCGTGGATACTCACTTAGTTGTCTCATGCAAGCAAAGATCACAAGAAGAAGCAGCCAACCACAATAAGAAAGTGCACTTGATCATATGGGTGAAGAATGGACTATATCTTTGATGATTGGTCTTCACTCAAGCTTTTTACCGGCTTCACATCGCTTCTATGGAGCTTATTTGAATATAATGACTATCCTCTACTCCAATAAAGGGCAGAAATTGGTTGTCATATGCACAATATTACTTGCTAAGGACATGATTAGTGCATATAGACATATCTAGTGAGCATTCATGAAAATCAAATGATTTTAAGTTCATATCATGCCACTATTGCTTCTATGTTTGAATTGATCTTAGTGGCTAAATATGACTCGCTCATGAGCATGTGAACCTAGTGTTTGATCTAGCTAAATGAGCAAGAAAGGGTCTTAATTCAACATTGATAAAGATAAACCATTGAAAGATGCTGGCAGCTTGTCATTGGTTCAAAACCGAAAGCATCACTTATGCAAATTCTGTTGGAACTAAAAGAGAAAGAAGCTCATGAAAAGAATCAAGTTCAAGAAGTAGAAGACAACAATATAAATGGATATCAAGTTTTGATATTTTTACAAGTGGTATTCCAGGGACTCACCCTATTCTGCCTCCAAGTGGTATACATTATTGTGCTATTCCCTACTTGTGGTATCCTTCCACACATGTGCTATATCAAGTGGGTTACAAATAGTGCTCCAGATCAAGCATTCAAGTGATATCCTACACTCAAGTGATCCCTCAACCTTTAAGTGATCAAATCTAAGCAAAAGCTACCCCTCAAGAGCTCAAGTGTCAAGTGGGTGACTATACAACAAAAAAAGAGAAGTCCTACAGTAAGTGGTGTCATCCCAACGAAACCATCAAAATGCAAGATTCATGTGTCAACCATCCATTACCCCTGGGCACAACCTTTGTCAAGAAGAGGTACACCCTTTATGGAAATTGATGACAAAGGGGGAGAGATTTGGAAAAGATATGAAATGTGCGCATGAAAGATTGTGCATAACATAGGGAGATGCAAGTTGGACATGACTAGGCATTACATTTGCTTGCTTGCTGCAATTGCTGCATTTGTCTTACATTCCTAAGGCCGCTTGTGCAAGTGGGATTGCCAGAACTAAGACTTGTTTGATGTTTTATATCATATGGTATTTAGAGCTCTGTCTTAGCATAGCAAGTGTTAACAAGAACCTTTATTTGAGAATGTTGGATCTCACGTGGTATCTAGTTTCACTGCCCTAGCAAGCGATTGATGCTATGATGTTGATAAATTGGCATACACGCCACAAAGGTTTATTCTCTATTCGGCCTAGCATCATTTAGTAGTGCTAACATCTCTAAAAATTTATGATTTATGCATGTGCAAGCTTGAAACCAAACCATTTGAGCACACTGGGGAGTTAACACTACCAAGTTGATTTCCATGGTGTCATCCAAATCATAGACATGTGAGCTTTTAAATGTTGGATAAGTGGCATAAAATCCCAAATGCTTAACACTTCCATATTTGTGTAGTTGTCATCACTACTGCGCGGGGAGATTGAAGGGTCCTTGGTTTGGTTTTGGTAATTGAGTGACAAACTTAGTGGACTAATTGGTGCTTGCGTGGAGATTTGCGCAGATTTAGTCCACGTGTGCACATGTGTGTGGTTAACTATACCATAGAGGTGGGTGTGATGTGTTGCTGCCTGGGCTACGTGAAGATGAAGGAGCTTAATGCATGATACATGACATGGTGTCATGTGGCCAGAGTGTGAAGATCGAGACAAGACTTGGCTGATGGACCAGATCGCGCAAGGTGAAGGGCAAGTTGAGGCTTTGAAGCGTCGCTTGGTACCGAGGTGTCGGAGGTTTGAGCAAAGACTTACGCCGGCGAACCAAAGCGATGGCGAAGAGCAAGTGAGGTTAAGATCGATGGACCAGCGCCATGTGATGACATGAAGTGGATCATATCATTCATGTGGATGTCGGTTTCTGTGTTGCATCTAAGATTGGAGGAGATGGAATGGAAAGCGCAGGCAAAGGTAACTCTAGGGTGTTTCCATTTCACCTGGGCCATAGTGCAGTTGATGACTGCTTGGGGATAGGAGCATGTACTATCAAGAGGCAAACTTGTTTGTGCTATCGGTCATCTAGTGCCACTTGAGCGATCTAACTTTGCATCGTGTTGCCAGGGATCAAAGTGGCGATGTGGAGAAGGAGTGAACCCTTGGAAAATGATTGAAAAATGCTAACACACTGCACATGTGATGGCCAATTTGGTGGTGTTGGCACATTTGCAAAAGTGATGAGTGTTTGCCGGGTTGTAGGGGTTTTGGGATCCTTCTCCCTCCCCCCGCTGAGCTTATGGTATGGATTCGGCGTGGAAGTGAAGTGCTCATTTTTCCATTGCGCCGAGGCCTGGGCGGGAGGCGAATATCGGAGTGCTTCTCGCCGGAAACACTTGATCGACGCTGGTCCAGGACCGACGCGCCCGCCTGGCGTGCGCGCCGGCCTGGTAGATGCAGTGGTCACTGGACGCTGGGACCAGACGCTTTCGGTGCCGCGTCCGGCCGGGCGCACGCACGCAGGCGCTGGCGAAGAAGTGGAGGAACACCGGACGAGGAGTCCGAAACAGACCGATCACGCGCCCGGCCGGGAAAATTACTTTTGGAGTTTTCAGCAGATCGGACACGGGCGCCGCGCGTCCGTGGTTGCAGCGGACGCGTCCGGGTTGCGGGCGTGGCGCGAGTGAAGTGAAGGCCGCTATAGCGCCAATGGCTACATTCGAAAAGCGAGGACACACGCGATGTCGCGGGAGCTACCGGATTTCGGGCGACGACGCCCCGTCATTACTTCTATGAAAGGCCCCAATAACTCTCACGATCGGCTTCGTGGCACGGCTCTTTGGCCCTTAGCTATAAGAGTTGTTTTGTCGGCCTTGGCCGTGGCCGAGCACCCTTTGGCCTATGTGGCTTTGTGTGGGAGTGCTTGGAGAGCCTCTAACCTAATTTATGCTTGTAGTGATTACATCCGCATTGTGAGTGAGTGATTCTAGTGCATTGCATTGAGAGATTGCAAGGTGTGGCACTAGGTGACTGGTGCTGTGCTTTCTGGTGCTTTATTACTTTGGAGGCTGCTACCTCCTAGACGGCTTGAGGCTTGTGGGCATCGTGGTAGCACACCTCGAGATTGGTGGTGTTCATTGCTAGTCACGCAGTGACATTGTGAGTGGACAGCTCACCCCGCTGGGATCGCGAAGAGCAACTCTAGTAAGAGCGTGTCATTGAGCTACCTTCTCTTGGGGAATGTTCTGCGGTGTCCAAGTGTGGACAAGGTTAGTGAAACACCCTCTTAGCCGCCGAATCCAAGAGTTGGTCGACAACGGGGATTAGCTTGGTGGCAAATCTGCCGAACCCTATGAAAATCGACGCACATCTTGTCTACTCTTTCTTCCGTCGTGGTTTGCACTCACTAGCTTGTATTTACTTGCTCATTACTTGTGCTAGTGAGTAGTGGTTGCTCTTGTGTAAAGCTAGCTCTGCTCTGTGTAGTTTCCTAGTTACCTCTTAGCTTCTGTGTAGCTTAGAAGTAGCGATTGTATAGTTATTTGTAGCCTTGCTAGTCACTTTGCTTAGTTTGTGAAGTGAGTGAGCTCACTAGTTAGGCTTGTGTAGTCAAAAGAAGGGAGAACTACTAGTGTGCTTAGGGCTTTGTGCGCTTTGCTCACTAGTATGTGTAAGTGCTCCCTGCTTGATCGAAATCAGTTGCTTAGGCTCAGTGACCTTGCACCTAGTATTGGACAAAGCGAGCACTACCTAGCCTTGCACCTTTAGTGACTTACCTTAGAATCTTGTAAGGTGCTTAGATAGAGGGGTGTAGTCCTAGTTAGACCGATAGTTT
>JADLZL010006469.1:0-92015 GCA_015844335.1 Chrysopogon serrulatus
AATATTATTTAAAATGCTTGTTTGCATTAGAATAACTTCATTAACGCCTAAGATTTTTTGTATTAATTTCAAAAAGAGTTGGCTAGTTTGGATAAACAGAAATTTTAACTATTGTACCAAAGCTAACTAATGCCAAACTAGTTGTTGTCGAGCTTTGCAAAGATAGGATAAGACAACAAATCTAACTCAATCATCTCATGCTAATAAATCTAGCGAAGTCAAACCTCAAAGTGTTAGAAAAAGATAAACCAAAAGCCATCTGAACAGACAAGAACTTATCCCTATACTCCTATAATGCAAAGACCCACTAAGAGGTCCTATCCAATCAAAAATTTATGATTTCTAAAAGTGATGTATGATGATGTCATCAAAGGAGTTACCCCCACTTAGTCTTATTTATCTCCCACTGGCTAGTTTTTTTTGAAATAGAAAAAAATCGTTGCACCTAAACCAAGTATCGTAATTAAAATCAAACACCATGGTGTTTCCAATAATAAACTCTTCAAAAACAAACGCTGCATGGATATATTTCGATAAACCAAGTATCATAATTAAAATTTAATTGCACCATGGTGTTCCTCATAATAAACTTTTTCAAAAACAAGACCCCACATGAATATATTTTTGATAACTTTTTTCAAAAATTTAAACCCTTTATAAGCAAAAACAGTTTTTTGCAAGCAAAACCTAGTAAAAGCGCATATCACATGATTACATGTGATCCTCCAAAACATGCATAATTTTATGAAAGAAAACTCCTAAAATTTTAGCGAGGGGGATGACCTTCCGATATAGTAGGGGTGGGGTTTGGGTAGATGAGATTTGAGTGATGCCGGTTCAAATAATCTATACCATGTATATTAATGGATACAATCTCCAAGGCTGACCTACTACATTCATATATATATGTATCTATTAATTCATAGTTTCAACCATTATAAACTTCTTACATTTCTACTCCATACAAAAAGCAGCGCGCGGGCATCTGTTTATCTTATACTTTTATACTCAGAGGGCAACAACAAGAAGGTTCACATGACCATTTGGGTTTGAATTGGTAAATAAAGTGAAACCAAAGAGTTTAAAGCCAAAAAATCCTGAGATTGGTGTGTCAAAACCATTGAAGCCAAAACACCGGCCATAACAAGCATCAAAAGAAAAAAGCCCAACCTATTGCTGGGAAGGTTTTGGCTAAAGTCTAAAAAAAATACCAAGATACTAGTCAACCTACCAATACTAGACAAACCATCTCCTAAAAAAGCAATTTGGTAGTAAGGATTGTCCGTAGAATAATTTCATACGTCAACACCATTTTCTCCATATGGATCATATATATATGCCTATGACATGTGTGCCTTATTCCAGAATGCCTTATTTTCTCCACCATGTTATTCTTATCATTCTTGGATGTCATCTTCTCCTAGATACTTTTGTCCTAATTGTATTACTTATAGTGAGCCAACAATTCGTAGGCCATCACTTATAGGCAAGGACCATTTTGAACAAACAAATTGGTCTATAGAGAAAAAGAAATACAAGTTGATCAAACAATTCTATTGTGTCAAGGAATATTAAAAGATGGAGTAAAAATTCAGATTTGACACTAGATGAAAGGAAAGCTAGTAACTGGACAAATACTGGCTATTTTTGTTGATCTAATTAGCGCTAATGAAGTGCATGTTCCAAAAAATATAGCTGAACAATAATCAAGTTCAGGTAGGAAGAAAGATAGAAGCAAAGTTACGAGTTTGTAAAACCGTCAGACAGTTTTCTAGAAGGGTTGGAAAGAACCCCCAAATCTGAGTGAAAATCTTGTGGCCAAGCACAAGAACAAAGGATGTACGTACCTATGGATGAAAATGGTACAGATATTTATCCGACCGTCCGTTCGACCGAATTCGTTTAGATGGGTTTTTATCCGTCCGTATTCAAGTCGGACATTCAACATTCGGTACCGTATTCGTATCCGAATACTCAAATCGCATATTTATGATGTCGATATCCAATCGTATCCTATCCGGCATGGTTGACACTATCCGTATTCGAATCCGAATCGGACAGAAATATAAAAACAAATATGGTATCGGTGATATCCGTCCGTATCCGATCCGTTTTCATCCATATACGTACCCCCAAAAAGGATCGTCAAGCAGAGACATCAAAAGCAACTAGGTCATAAATCAGAAGGTAATTGTGCCATTGCTCCTCACCATATTTTTGGCAAATTACTACGTGGAGTTTGTCATATTGTTGCACCTACTTGCTAGGGGATTATAATAATATGCATATAAGTGACCATACTTTATCAGTATCCTACTGCATACTCAAACTATAATTTTTTTGCCAACACATTCTAGTCAAGAATGCTCTCTCTAAGGCATGTTTTGTTTGCCGGAATGAGAGCCATCAATAGGTCCGCACGCTGCAAGTCACCATGTTTGTTTTTCGTTACGTGTCATTGGCTCGGCTTGCACGATGCACCTAATGAGAAAGGTGGATGCACACTTGCTACCCCCTAAGCACTAATGAGGTTCTTAATCTTGGATTAACAAATCTTAATCACCCTACTAGGCCTTTGCTCTCCTTGATCTCCAATATGTTTCTTCAGCTGAATAGATGGGCAAGAAAGACTAAAAAAAAGAATGAGATGGAGGGGTATAAATAGTCTCAAGAGAAGGAACTAGCCGGTACCCTCCAACTTAGCAAAAACAGGGTCACAAGACAGCAAGGTGTCACGCCAGACAGCCTATCTGGTGACACCCCATTGCTGGTCCCTAGCACTGCCACCCCAGGCAGTGCACCAGCACATTTGGGCAGTGACCGACCACTGAAATACCTCTCCTCAGAAAATTAGGGCAGTGACACCGCCATGGCCACTACCACATCTGTCCGGTGACAAGCTACACAGATGGCCGAGAGGGCACCCCTTTGGAAAAAGGAGGCAGCGCCACCGCCACCCTAGGGCTATGCACACCACCTTGTCAGGTACCCCTAGGACTGCTGCCCTTTGTTTCTAGTCACCAAACGACGCGATGGCCTTGGGCTACAACTGAGCTACCTAGTGCTAAATTTCACAAGTGTACATCACCTCTAAGACTAATCACTTAGACTTATGTAGGTGAAGCTCCCCATCCTTGCCTCCCCTTTATAGGACGGTCAAACAAGAAAATAAAAATCCTATTACTAATCTAAGTATCCCTCAACACTCTTGATACTTAGAACTAGCCCATCCTTAATATTCATGTTCATCCTTTGAAAATCGAAATTGAATACCATCAATAAGGCATGAGAACCATAGATTGCTCAATACCATGACCTAACTTAAATCTTTGCAAAATACATGTTAATTATAATAATCTTGTGTTGTCATTAATCATCGAAACCCAACTATGGGCCTAGATGCTTTTAGTAGGTTTTGTGGATACTTTGAAACACCCTAAGGAAGGTCTGCGCATAAAAATTTTAGGTCATTTGAACTTTGCTTATTAATTGTGTTTTGACTCTCTCTTTTTATCTTTAGATTTCTAAAATCTAGGTGCATGGTACTCCCACATAGTCGAAGTTCCAGATAAAAGCACAGAAGTTGCGCACATTGGGCTGAAAATTGAATTTGTGATATTATATGTATTTTTTCTTTAAAACATAGGATAGGTGCACTTTATTATATTAAAAAAAAGGAGCCGAGCCCTACAACACACGCCACACACAACTCCATAACTAAGAAATTACATTCATGCCCGAAAAGAAGAAAAGGAGATGACCAAAAATACTACCAAGAAACTAGCCACCAATAGTGGCGGAACCAACGCTCTTGAATAAGGGGACACATCGTAAATAGGTGAAAGGAGATTTTTTTGTAAAATATCTGATAAAAATTAGATTTCTATTAAATTTTTGGATGAAAAATTGAATTTTTATTGATTTTTGATAAAAATATTTTTCCGCATAGTAAAAAAGGAAATTCATTGTTTTTGTGTGTGTGTTGGGGGGGGGGGGGGCATGGCCCCTGCCAGCCCCCCTAGTTCCTCCTCCGACCACTAAGGATAGGGGCTATCAAAGAGGACAGACCCTTAGCACTTATTCTCTTTAACTTTTTAGGAAAATTTCTTTGGTAGACACTGAAATTGAGGTCTCATTACCAGCCGGACACTGGAATTTGATCGATTTGTTGGTGGATACTCTAGTTTATATCAAATTTGCTGGAGAACACTGAGCATTATAAAAATATTATTTTTTAGTTCGGAGGGAAGAGAAGAGTTCTAAAATAATGTTTTTGGCCCTGGCTCTTTCTTCTTCCTCCTCCCTTTGGCAGGCATGCGTTGGAATTGAGCGAGTCTGCCAAGGTGCCTTCCCAACCGGCCAGGTTTTGTGGTCCAAGAAGACGATGCCATGGCCAAGCGTTACGTGCAGGAACATGAGGGAGGAAGAAGAAAGAGACAAGAGCAAGAACATCATGTCATAGCACACATCTTGGGATAAAAATGGATATTTTAATGTGTTCATGTCCTCCAGCAATTTGACACAAATTGATGTGTGTATCAACAAATCGATCTATTATCGATGTCTGTTGATAAAGAGATCCCACTTTCAATGTCCGCCATCAAATTTACTTTTTCTCGCTTCCCCTGGACCATTTGGGCTTTCCTATCACTATCTCTAAAGTTCCTGTACGTAGCCTTTGCCATGACTATCGGGACTTGAGTTTGCTAGAGGAGAGGAGTTTGGCCAAGTTCTTTGTCGTAGCCGGTTTCTCAAACCGTCCAAAGCGATCCTCGTAATAAGGGCGTTGCAGGGAGCCTTCTACGGGTGGCACGCACGTTTCGAAGTCAATACAGATCGAGATGCTCCGCTCTATGGCTCACCACTTGAACAAGTTCTTCCAAATTTCCACTGTTTGAAAGGAAAGGAAATTAAACAAGGAAGGTCTCCGACACAGGGTGAGCAGCCACGGGCCTGGTCCATTGCGCGGCGCGTGCATGCATGCGTTAGCATCAGCCTCGATCAGGCTCAAGCACGGCCAGCCACGCCCACGCAGGCTGCGCGCCGCGCGCAGGCAGCCGAGAACCGCAGGGGGGGCCGGGGGCGCAGGATCGGAGGAGCAGGCGGCGAGTTTGAAGCGCGCGCCCCGCCCCGCCCCCTCCCCACCTCCCTTTACTGCGCCATTGATGCACGGTAGCTGCGCTGCTGCCGCAATGTTTCTGGTTCCCCGCGAACGCGCTTGATGGCGTGCCAGCGCCAGGTCGCCCCGGCCGTCCGCCCTCCGACCCGGCCGCGCGCAGCCCGCGGGACCAAAATCAAGTCCCGGTCACCTACTCCAGATCGCGCCGCTTTACGCCACCCTGCCGCCGCCGCCGCCTCCCACACTCTCATCTTCACCGTAGCACTAGCACTAGCAGCTAGCTAGCACTGTGGCACAAACTCGCACACAGGCAAACTCGATCGATCCGGGCCGTGAAGGCCTCGTAGTAGGCCAAGTCAAGCTATGCGTACGTCGACTAGCCAGCAGGTGGGTGAGTTCGTGGCGTCGCGGGCCGCGGACGACAGTGGCGATCGACGTACGTACACGACTACAAGCAGGGTTTTGGGCACCGGCCGCCATTGTTTTTTTTGCTGGAGAATATGTGTACGGCTGTATTGAATGATGCCTTAAATTTGCCATACTGTTGCGGCAGCGTAGAGCTCGTAGTTGTCATTATCCCGCCCTCAGTCCCTCTCCTGCCAGTCTTTTCCATTCCAGTGCTCTCCAAGCCGGCCCGGATTAAATGCCCCGGAATCGCAGATTAATACTGTAGTACTTATTATTTGCATAGGAGTATACTCTAATAATCCTGTCACATCAACGACATCCCTACTCCGGATTAGGGCCTGTCTGCTTATGGGATAAGACTATGCGCACTCGCATCCGGTAACGCGTCCGGAACGTGCGTTTCCCGGACGGAACGCCCGCAGCGGCGTCCGCTACGCCGACGTGGCGTCCGGAATCGCGCGGTCCGTTTGCCAAATTTGCCGTGGTAGCGCGCCTCCGCTACGCGCCTACGTGGTGCAGGTCCCGCGCGGCGTCGTCCTCCGCTCGTCGTGTGGGAAGGAGAGAGAAGGGCCGGCTCCATGGAAGAAGCGTTGCCGTCGTCCTCTTCCCCGCCCTGGCTCCGTGGAAGAAGCGCTGCCGCCGTCGTCCGCCGGCCGAAAGCTGAGGCCGTCGTCGTCGTCCGGTAGCCGCGCCACCGTAGCCCCCGCTCGAGGAAGCCGAGGCGGCCATAGTCCATGGAGGCCGACCTTCGTCGATCTCCTCCGATACTCCATGATAGCGAGAGCCCCATAGGAGAATGGAGAGCTCTGGAGATGGAGAACACGATGATATGACATGCATAAGCTGTTTCGTCTTAGATTTGGAGGTGGGATTTGGGAGAGAAAGATGAGGATGTTTCTCTACTACTGCTCTCTGTTCTTGGCAAGGAAAAGAACGTGAGGAGAGAGAGAGCAGTCCGTGAGTGTGTACATGTGCGACAGAGATAGCAGACGGGTGGTGTACTGCTAGTGTGGTGTTAAGAAAGAGAAGAGAGTATGACATGTGGGCTCCACTAGAGTAGATAATATAGAGGATGAGATATAGAGAATGAATGGGTGCGGGATAAAATAGTATAGAGGAGAGAATCTTGATGACCAGGACGAAATATTCCTTTTAGAGGATGAATTTAGAGTATAAAGAGTGCGAATAGACTAAGAAGAAAAGTTTAACCATGCAAACGACGCACTCCTATCAAGTATCCAAGAAGATCTACGAGGGCATAGCCTATGCACTACAGGAAAACAGGCGTTGTCGAGTGCGAACGCTTTGCCGAGTCTTTGCACTCGGCAAAAAGAGGCACTCGGCAAAGGGCCATTCACCGAAAGTGCCTAGCACTTTCGGCAAAAGAGGCACTCGGCAAAGGGGAGCCTTTGCCGAGTGCCCGGCCGTCGGGCAAAGGCGGGCACTCGGCAAAGGTAGGCGGCCGGCAGGCGGCATCCATCTCCGTCTGCGCTCTGCCGAGTGCCGGGCGTTTGGCACTCGGCAAAGCCTCCTCTTTGCCGAGTGCCAACCCCTAGGCACTCGGCAAAATAATTTTTTGATTTTTGGCACAAAATTTTTTTTTGAAGTTTTTATACGATTGCCACAAACAACATGTTAAAATTTGGGATATTTTCAGTGCATTTTATTATATTTCTCGAGTTATTTTGTTTTTTGAATTTTTACGGAAAAAGATCGTTTGAACTGTAGGTGCATCGAATAATGGTTTTGTTTGGTTCAAAAAATGTTATCCTTGTTTGTTATCATATATTTAGGCTAAATCCAGGAACGGTCTTTAAATTTCGATCAACGTGTTCACGGGGCAGCGCCGCCTACGTGCGGGCGAGTCGATTTTTAATTATATAAAATGCGAATGAGTTCCGAAAATTATGAAACTTGGCGATAAGTCATGACATCATATACGTGTGCAGTGGTAAAAATTTGAAAAGGTTTCGAACACGTTACGACGTACGGTGGTCACAAACGAGAACATCATCACATGTGATGTCTTATATCACATGTGATGATGTACCGATTTTGTGAGCTCGTACGTCGCAACGCGTTTGAAACTTTTTTTCAAATTTTTATCACAAAGACAAGCATATGATATAATGACTTGTCACAAAAGTTTCATAATTTTGGAACTCGTCCCCACACAAAAGTGGACGGCATTGCCCGTGAGCACGTTGATCGATATCTCGAGACCGTTCATGTATTTAGCCTAAATCTAGGCCAACAAACAAGGAAAACATTTTTGGATTGAATGAAATCTATTATTCGATGCACCTCCGGTTCAAACGTACATTACGAGAGAAAAATTAGAAAAACAAAATAAACTTGACAAATATACCAAAAAGCACCGAAAAACTCTCATATTTGAAAATGTTATTGATGGTACTATAGTCAAGATTCAAAAAATATGGTGCCAAAAAACCAAAAAATATTTCGCCGAGTGCCTAGGGTTGGCACTCTAAGAAGAGGTGGCTTTGCCGAGTGTCGTGACACAGCACTTGGCAAAGGCGGTGACGTGGCAGCGTAAGCTTGTCTTTGCCGGGTGCTTTCGTGATCTGGCACTTTCGGCAAAGAGGCAGTTAAAATCCCCCACCCTCTCTTTCTCTCTCTCTCTCTCTCACTCTCTCACGCCGCCGCCCCACGCCGCCCCACGCCGTCGCCGCTACTCACCGTTGCCGCCAGCGCCGCGCCGAGATGCCTCACAGGCGCCTCGCCTTCGATCGCGGCGCCCTGCGCCCCGCCCGCTGCCGCCATCACCACCGCGCGCCGCCTGCGCCGAACCGGCCGTCCCGCGCTCCCGGCTGCTCCCTCCGCTAACCGCTCCCTCAGCCGAGCGCGTCTACCGCCCTGACGCGATCCCTCGTCCGCCCCCTCCTCGCCGTGCACGCCGTCCCTCAGCGAAAACCCCGCGCGGCAGCGCCCACCCGGTAGCTCAGCGCCCGCGAGTTTCCATACCCGCCCCGGCGTCGCGGCTGCCCGCGGCCGCCACCCGCCACCCAGCCGGAATGGCGCCCGGCCGGCCCGATCCGGCCTTCGAAGCCCGATCCGCCTCCGACCCCGCGCCGCCTCGATCCGGTCGGCCCGCCGGCCGCTATCGGCCCCTTGGCCAGGAGGCCACCACCCGTCGGCCCCCTGCAGAGAGAAGGAAGAACGGGAGAAGGAAGGAGAAGGGGAGAAGAGAGGAGGAGAAGGAGAGGAGAAGGATCCGCCGGTGAACCCTAACGACCCTCACGCCGCTGCCGTCGTCGCTACCGTCGCCACCGGGTCTTCGTCTTGCCGTTCTTGACGAAAAGGTATAACCCACGGACTTGTAGTGTTAGTAGTTAGTTATGAATGGGGTTGTTGGCGATAAATGGATATGTGCTTGATGGCCTTCGTGTCTATGTGCGATAAATGGGGTTGTGGCCTTCGTGCCTATGTTTGGTATGTAAATGTGTTGGTTGGCCTTGGCGCCTATGTTTTTTGCGGGTTTTGGGGACCTCCCGTGCAAGGGAGGTTCTATCAAAATTTTCAGTTGACACTAACCAATTTTCTCTTTTACGGGGAGAAGGACCCATAGGAGGGAGTCGGCGACCCCGATCGACTTCATCGGCGTTCTTTGCCGGGTGCACTGCCTTTGCCTCGCCTCTCCTTTACCTTTGCCTCGCCACCGCCCCGCTAGCCTGACCTCACCGGCACCTAGGGTATAACCCCCCTTCTTCTTTGCATGCATGTTTTATTTACGTAACCCAGTTAGGCGTCTCCCGTCCGAAAGAGATACGATCGGAGGTATGCAGATCTTTTGCATATCTCTTACCGTATCTCTTTTGGATTGTCCACGTATTTTGGACAGCCCGCGGATGCGTAGATAAGGTTGGTTTTCATGCTCCGCTCTGGTTCGAGACAGACTTTCATCATCACCTCCCTGTTGTTCTTCGGATACACACTCTCCCTTGAAGGACGTGTATCGGGAGAATAGCGAGGGGAGGTCTTTGCTGAAAATTCGTCTCGAATCGGAGCGGAGCATGAAAACTAATCTCATCTACGCATCTGCGGGTGGGATTAGGACCTATCCTCACCTATTAGAGAGTAGGAACAACGTGCAGATGTAGTTCCTAGTTATGCTACTCCCTTACATATATATGCCAGAGGATGGAGAACCGTGATTGGATGTACAGGGGCATGGACAATTGACACTAGAATGGTGACTAAGACTAATGCTTTCTTGGAGCATTCTTTTGGCATATTTGCTAAAGGGTCGAGTCGGATGTCGTGTCCTTGCTTCAAATGTGACAATCGTGTAAGAAAGAATAAAAAGCACGTGGGTGAAGATCTTGTCAAGTATGGATTCACACCAAACTACATTCTTTGGATCCACCATGGTGAAGCCGATCGTATTAGGGAGGAGGTGGTGAGACCACGCCTCGACGCTTTTGATGGAGAAGCTGGGGTAGCAGAATGGATGGATGACTTTCAGGAGGCACGGTTCGGTGAAGAACTTGAGGACGAGCCAGAGGAAACCGTGAAGGCGTACTACGATATCTTTGTCTTCGCACGAAGCCCCTTCATGAGAAGACAACGGTTTCACAGTTGGATGCCATTGGACGCCTAAAGGCGTTGAAGTCGCAGTGTGGCATGAGTCGAGACAACTTTGATTAGTAGTTGCATCCCTTCTTCCAGAGGGTCACGTTCTGCCGAAGAACTTGTACGAGTCACAGAAACTTCTTCGTGCACTTAAGATGCCATATGAGCCAATCTATGCTTGTCTGAATGGGTGTGTCCTATTTTGGAAAGATCACGAGAAAGCAACACACTGTCCAAAGTGCAAATCCTCTAGGTATCTGATGGAACCTAGTGAAGGCAAGAAGGGACAGCCTGGTATCCCCGTAAAGGTCTTACGGTACCTTCCTTTCATACGGAGGATCCAACGGCTGTACATGACAGAGGAGTCAGCGAAACAGATGACATGGCACAAACATGGCAAAAGATACAATACTGACAAGATGGTACACCCATCGGATGGTGATTGGAAGCATTTCGATGCCATACATCATGATAAAGCTCAGGAGGCTCGCAATGTACGTGTAGCGCTAGCAACAGATGGGTTCAACCCCTATGGAATGATGGCGTCCCCGTACACTTGTTGACCGGTGTTTGTGATCCCCCTCAATCTCCCTCCCGGCGTCATGTTTCAACCCAAGAACGTGTTTATGTCACTCATAATTCTTGGACACCTGGGCAACAAGATGGGTGTGTTTATAGAGCCTCTCATTGATGAATTGATCCAAGCTTGGGAAAAAGGGGTACTGACATACGGCCGAGCTACAAAGAAGAACTTCACAATGCATGTGTGGTACCAGTACTCTCTTCATGACTTTCTGGCGTATGGATTATTCTGCGCGTGGTGTGTTCAAGGCAAGTTCCCATGCCCAATATGTAGGAGTGCTGTGAGGTTCATTTATCTGAAGAGGGGGCAAGTTTTCTTCGTTTGATCAACATCGTCAATTCGTCTCGCTTGACCATCCGTTTAGACGAGATGTCAAGAACTTTAGAAAAGGGGTTCAAGTCACCGACCCTATACCTCACATTATGACCCCTACCGAAGTCCGTGCTGAGATAGAAGCTCTTAAAGAGGATAAACAGAAAGGTGGTTTTATTGGATATGGTCTGGAACACCAATGGACTCATAAATCGGGCTTGACTAGGCTCCCCTATTTCAACGACATTCTTCTTCCACACAACATTGATGTAATGCACATAGAAAAGAATATCACCGAGGCGCTTTTTTGGAACACTAATGGACACGAGATAAGTCCAAGGACAATGTTAAAATTTGGACTTGACCTAGCAACGATGTGTGATAGACCAAAGCAAGTGATGAAGCCTCCCGCGCCGGGAAGGAAATGGAAAAGGACTGCGGTCGATTTTGTCTTGAAAAAAGACCAAAGGAAGGAAGTACTGCTGTGAATCAAGAGCTTAAAGTTTCTAGATAGGTATGTCACGAATTTGAGTAGGGGAGTGAAGTTAGACACTATGCGAGTCTTAGGGATGAAGAGTCATGACTACCACATATGGATTGAGAGGCTCCTTTACTGCGATGACTAGGGGATATCTCCCCGACCATGTGTGGTGCGTCTTTGGCGGGGAGTTGAGCTATTTCTTCGGCGACTTTGTGCTAAAGAGTTATCTCGAGACATGATTGATGACTTAGAGAAAGTGGCTTTGTGTTGCTACGCAAGTTGGAGAAGATCTTTCCACACAGGTTCTTCTGTCGATGCAGCATATGATTTTGCACCTACCATACGAGGCCTGAATGTGGGGACCGTGCAGACCCGTTGGTGCTATATGATCGAGAGATGTCTAAAGATTCTTGAAAAAAGTGTAGAAATAAAGCCAAAATTGAGGCTTACATTTGCGAGAGGCATTCATTACGGAAGAGGTGTCAAACTTCACAACAACATACTATAAGGATACCCTTCCGGTGTGCACAATCCTCTCACTCGTTATAACACTAACGAGAGTTCATCTAGCCTCGAGTCTATTCAAAGGGCAACTCGGAAGGCAAAGCGCACAGAGCACCAAGAACTTAAGGCATGACGAGTGGGGCATTATCATGCTTTATGTGTTATTGATCCTGTTCGCCTACGGCCGTGTAGGCCGATTACGGCGTGTACACGCTACTAAGTAGTCGGCCGTGTTGGTCGTGTAGGCCGTTTAATCCGTTTAATCCCGTGTAATCCATTTTTTGACCCGTTTAATCAGACGTATAATCCGACTACTCGCTAAACGAAGGGTGACCGACCGTGTACCGTGTAGCGTGTAGGCTAACATTATTGAACCTTGATGAAGTGAAGCCTTATGTACATTAAGTTCTCAATGAGCTTGTTATATACGTTGTCACTATCCTCTATATATCCAACCTACCTGTCTCTTGTTTTTCAGGGAATTTCTGAATACATATTTGTCGATACGGGACGTAGACGGCTACTCACCAGCACGGCTTCCGTCAGGACTAGAGCAAGAAGGACGGATCCGAGTAGAATACGGATCATCCTAGTTAGGCGAATAGAAAGTAACCTCATAATCGAGCAGAACACTTCCTATGAATCCGGCTAGGATTAGAAACCATAGCTCGGCTCTTTTCCTCTTATAAAAGGGGCAGTACCCTCTTTGTAACAGACGAACAATACGATCGGACTTCAATCAATGCAAAAGGCCAAGGCCGGCTGGAGTAGAGCTTTTACTTGACGGCGAGGGCTCGAACCGGGATAAGCGGTGTGTCTCTTGCGTGAAACCGCCGAGTTCTAGTCGTTTGCGAGATCGAATCAAGCGCTCACGGGAACCCGTGGCGGACTATCGATGGTCAAACACCGGCGGTGGCGGGCGCGCCGGTAGGGGGCTTTCGGTGAAATCGACATCAAAGGCTCGACGGACCTACGGGATGATTTTCAGACGGGATCAACCTTTGTTTTCGGAAGCTGGGTTTTAAGAAGCGAGACGAACAAGGAATTCTCCATGGTCGACTGCTTCGAGAACCCGAGCCGAAGATACAAGAAATTTTTTTAGAACTCAAGCTCACGGGGAAGAAGCTGAAAGCTCAAATCTACAAGACAAGCCGAGTTCTTTTCACTTCGGTTTCAACAACTCGGCACAAATATATCAGAATATCACTCAGAAGACAATGGAACCTTACTACCTCGACCAATGGAACATCTTCAAACAAGATAAGTACTCCATCTTCCTTCCTTTTCAATACGGTAAACCATTGAGAGAAGAAGAACCCAGTTATCCACCCAATATACATAAAGAGGTGTTCATGATGAGGCAACCCCTAGTACCACCAGTCCAACCCGACTACAGATCTTCGGAAGAATTAGAAGCTGATATTCCAGCAAATTCCGTCACAAGAGAGGGAGAGCCCGGCGGCGGAAAAGCAGCCCGGAGAAAGAAGAAACAAAAGAAAAAAGGAGGGAGGAGAAATCGAGTTCAAGAATGAAGAGAAGCATGGCGCAAGTATGAAGAAGAGCTAGCCGAGTACAATCAAAGAAGAGCTGAAAAAAAAGCCGAGGAAAGGCGTGCCACAGCAAGAACAGATTCTGTTGGTAGAAAAAATACAAGAATTGATCAATGAAATAAATACCATACAAAGGCCAAGTGAAGAACAAGCCGGACTTAGAAGCTTACTCGGAGATCTGCACAAAGAATACGGGGACGATCAGTACCTCCCGTCATATACCATCGAGCAGACAAGTCGAGAGAACTCGGAGGATTTCCGCATTCGAGATTATCAACCCCAAATCACAGCAGAGTGAAGAACTCGGCTACATCACGATTGGGACGAAAAAGCGAGGAAAAGCAGAGAAAGACTACCAACACCACTCCGAGACCCTCCCGGAATGACTTCAAAATACGGACAGTCAAGCGGACTCCGACTACAAGCCAACAAAAGTACCCGGCAGATTTTCTTTGCTTCGGGGAAGACTACTTGGCGATAAAGTTACCTCACAAATTCAAACCATCCAACCACTCAAAATACGATGGCAAAAGCAGAACCAATGCAATGGCTCGAATTTATTCCCAATCAATTGAGCTAGGCTGGAGGGATGATGATCAAAGCATTATTTTTCCCAATGGCATTAGAAACATTACCACTTCAATGGTTCGACAAGCTACGTCTGGATCTATCAAGACATGGAGTGACTTTCAAAAGGCTTTTTGCGAAAATTTCGCAGGAATACTCATACACCCAATAACACAAGCGAGTTGAAAGGTTTAAAACAAAACCCAAGAGAAAGTCTCAGGGGATTTTCTGAGAAGATTTGGGGAGCTAAGAGCTCAAGTTCACGACATTACGAAAGAGAAGTAATAGAAGCATTCTCATATGGATTGAAAGTAAGATGGATGTTTCATGATTTTTGCAAAGACAATCCCGGACAAATGGCGAGTTCAAAGAATAGTGGAAAAAGATGATTACAGCGAGAAGAAAAGACATGAGAAAGATTCCCGGACAACGGGAACAACTTCGGATAAAAGAAACAATACGGACGGAAGGAACAACTTCGAGCGAACAAAACAACCAAAGGTGGAGCAACCAAAACAACCCAAGATATCAGGACAACTCAAGATATCAAGACAGCTCAAGAAGATGGGATAACCAAGACAACAGATAAGACTATCATAATAAAAGAGATACTCGGACAACATGGTGGCTTCCTTTGAAAGAAAGAAATTCTACCCGGCAAGAAGATTTGAAGATCTTGAAAATATGAAATGCATCTATCATCAACAGGAATTCACCCTATGGGAGAATGTCGCATTTTTCAAGAAAAAAAATATATGAGAAAGGACAAACAAGACAAAGAAGAAAACAAAGAGAAGAAAGAAGAAGAAAGTACAACCGACAACGGCTTCCAAAACCCAAAACTTGATATCGATAATATTCTCGGGAGTGCCTGGTTCGAGGAGCAAACAAGAAGACAAACTTGCTTGGTGAACAATCATGGTAGCAGAACCAGCAACACCTAGATATCTAAAGCTGGTCCCAATATCAATACAATTTTCACGAGAAGATCAATGGACAAGTGTTGGGAAAGCGAGGACTATATCCACTAGTACTCGGACCTATGATTGCCGCCATACTTGATAACCAAAGTACTCATCGATGGAGGGCGGGACTCAACATCATATTTGCGAGATACATTAAAGAAGATGGGACTAGAATTTTCAAAAATGATCACACCTACAAGCATACTGTCGGTACTAAAACTAGTGGTCCTAGTACCAACGAGTGAATTTACGTGCGTGCTCCCAACCCTGGATGGTGTGCAAGAAGGACACAAGAAGGATTTGTATTATCACTGCACCAAAGTGCACTGTAGGTAGGGTGTACAAGCAGGCGGAGAGGGAACTGTTCCAAGTCTCGTTGTGAGATGAGTGTGTGTGTGTGTGTTTGTTTGCCAAGGAGATTGCTTGACTTTCTTCGTTGGATTCACCTGTCCCCGGAAGGACCCCCGTCCCCCCCCCTTTTATAGCCGGAAGGGGAGGGACGGGCTTTACAGTACAGTGTTTGAATAGGAAAGACGGTGGTGGGTGCCGCCTCATCTAGCCGAGGCCTTGGGGTTCCCTCTCTCCTTGTGCCGAGGCCGGGTGAGGCGGCGGTTTTGTCTTGCACGGCGCCCCGCCTTGTCGATGGCGGGCGCCGTCCGTGGAGTCGGCTCCTCGTTCTTGGCGAAGGAGGGGCGTCTGTCTGCCGAGGGGGTCGGCGTGGGCGTCATGATGGCGTGCCCGAGGCACTGTGGCCTTCTTGTAGCTTTGACTCACTCGGTCGGGGTTCGAGGGCAGCGGCATCGTTGTCGTATCGGCGTGGCCGGCGTAGAATATGGCGTCTGGGGCCATCTTCGTGCGCGCCCCGGCTCTGGAAGCCTGGGTGTACGGTGGCGAGGGCACGGAAGACCCGCCGCCCGTGCAGTGCGGTGGCGCCGTGCTCTGCCCGGGATGCGGCGTGCTCCGTATTTGGGGCGTCCCGTGATGGGACTGTTACGAGGGGTTAGTCATCATGTCGCCCTACAGTGGCGGGGCATGGCCGCTACTGTAGGGATTGCATGTCGTGGCCTTGGGCGCAGAGGTGCAGAGTGGTGACAGGCGGCTCCCATCCTGCCCGGGGCTAGCGTCGGCTGACGATCCAACGTGGGAAGGTGGGCGGTAGATATACGTCAAGTCGGTGGTCAGTCCTTGACCAGGTGATCTGTGGCGTGTCGTCAAGGCCTTAGCTAGCCTTGGGGGCTCGGTCGGGACGGAAGGCAGAAACTCGTCCGAGGGCCTGCGGGGAGGCCTCGGGCGAGGCGGAGTGTTGGTGCCCGTCCGGGGCCTCAGGGGAGGAGGGGGCTCGGTCGGGGACGGAAGGCGGACGCCGCCGAGGGCCCTGCTGAGAGGCTCGGGCGGGTCGGAAAAGGGCCGCCGCCGAGACCTGTTGAGAGGCTCGGGAGGCGAGTCGGGCGGACGCCCATCCGAGGCCTCTGCAGGGGAGGCTCGGGCGAGGACGGGAAAACAGGAACTCGTCCGAGGCCTTTGTAAAGGAGGCTTGGACGGGCGGAAAGTTAGCGTTTGCTTGAAGTCCCGCAATGTGGGCTCGGGGTGTTAGTGCGTAGTCTTATTTGGGTCTTAGCGGGGCCGTGTTTTGTTCTTGTGTGGCCTAGTTTCGGCGTTTCTTGGGCCTAATTGTTAGGAGGGCCCTTATTTTGGTCCCCGGCAGTAGCCCCAGAGCCTCTGAAGCAGTGGGAACACTCGTTCGGAGGCTGAGGTCGTCTTCTTAGTCTAGTTCATGCCGGGCTAGCTGTTAGATGCTCTAGGCGTTTCCCTATTTGGGGTGCTTGTGGCCTTGGCGGGAGTGTAGCCCCTTGAGGCCTCGGAGGGGCGTGAGTGATCCTTCGAGGGGCTTATGCGTGCTTGGTGAGGGGTGTTCTGCTCACCTCGGAGGCTGTTCTCCGGTGGGGGGCGGCTTCCAGGTGGGCCCCTGAGGGCCTCGGAGGAGTGTGGGTGCTTCTCAGGGGGCTCACATGTTTCGGTCAGTGTTTTACGTCGTTTTGCCGAGTCCCCGGACCCGTCGGCTCGTCCAGGGGGCATGGCCGTGGTTAGATGACGTTTCCTACTCCGGCCGCTTTGTCAGGGATAGCCCGACCCCGTTCTGGCGTGGGGCGGCCCGCGAGTACTTGGTCGTTAACCGTGAGCGCCTCGCGCGTCCCTTTCGCGGGGGGAGGAGGGTGGATTTTGTCCTTATTTTGTCGGTGGCGAGTGTCTCACACGCAACTAGATCCGGTGGCTGTTAACGGGAGGATCAAGTGAAACGCCTGTTCCCGTTCGTTAGGGGTTGGCTGGCCCGGAGGCGCGTTTCATAAGAGCACACTGATGTCACGAGGCGGGGCTCGGGTCCCGTCAGCCCGGGTCCCAGGGGCTCGGTGCTCTCCCAGCGGGGATCCCCCTTTCTCGGGGTGCCGTCTGCTGGCCTCGGATGCTACAAGGACAGCCCACTCGCGCGCAGGGCTATCTTTGTGTATGAGGCCGTCCGGGCTGCCCCCTGACTCTCTTTGTCTGAGGGAGGCTGTCGAACCTGAGATGGGCCGACTTCCGTACCTACGGACCGTAATGGGCCGTTGCCTGGCTCCTTCCGGGAAGGAAGGCGCTTGAGTGTGAACACCCCGCGCCGTGGGGGCGTGGGCGCGCCTTTTCAGTGGCCAGCGCGGGATGTGGGCGCGGCTTGGCGAGGCGGGCCCACTTTCTCCGTCGTGGCGATCGCCGTGCGCGCGTGCTTGCAGGCCCCACGGGGGGATGTGATGTGCGCGCTGCGGCTGCCCATAGCCGAAGCCGGCGCCGTCTTGATCCCCCGGGTTCAGCGTGCGGGATTTTATGTGGAGAAAAATTCTGCATCGTGCGTGAGTCACCAGCGGGGGCCGTGTGGGTATGGCCGCCCGTGGAGCGGCGCTGGGTCTCCGTGCGGCGATGTACTCAGTGGGAAATCCCGAGGCGCGATCATGCATTAAATGCGGGTAGGTGAACCGGCGGGGGTTTACGGGTATAAATACGGTGTGGGCGGCCGTCGGTTTTCTTCTCGCCTTCCTCACCCTTGCGCCCGCTTTTCGTTTCCTCCGCCGCCGCCATACGCATCAGCGCCGCCGAGAGGGAACGGGAGGCGAAAGGAGAGAAACCACCTGCATCTGCCCCTAGCCCCCTTGTCGCCATGGCGCCGAGGCCAGATCGTCGGCGCGGAGGAGTGGGAAGCGAGCTCCGTGACGCTGCCGGGAGGCGGCTTTCGTGGGGGAAGGGGCTTCTCCGCCCCTGCGCCCGACCAGGCCTCGCCCGGAGTGGATTGTTCCGCCCGGCCGACCACTGTCCCCGCACCCGCCTCGGGAGTGCGTCGTGAGCTTCATGGCGTTCCACGAGAAGCAGGTTCGGGATGCCCGTGGGCGGTTCTTGAGGGCCATCCTCGAGTACTACGACTTTGGAGGCGTAGAACCTCAACCCCAACTCCATCACGCGGCTGGCGGTGTTCGTCGCCTGTGCGAGGGGTACCTCAGTCGAGCCCCCTTTGGGATCTCTGGCTCTATTTCTTCGAGGGCGCCCTCTACTTCAAGGGCGCCCGGTAAGGGGAAAGAGGATGCCCGTTCGCGTCGGGGGCTGCATCTTGCAGGCGGAATCACCACCGGGATTCCTACATCCCAGCGAGGCTCGCCTCCTCCAACAGGCGGCTGGCGCGCGAAGTGGTTCTATCTCGGAGCGACTTCCGTCACCTGCCCGCTTTCACTTAGGGAAGGTGTTTGAGGCGGAGCCCGCAAGGTGGAGGGAGGAGATCATCGAGGAGAAGACCACCCAGCGGAAGAAGGTGTTCCGGGCCTTGAAGATCTTGACCCGAGAGAAAGGGTTGGATCGTCGGTCGTCATCGCCGCCTTCCACCAACGGCGAGTCCTGCCCCTCATGTCGGCGGCTTTTCTGTTCGACATGCGGGGAAAGGGCCCCTGAGGCTGGGACAAGGATGTCGTCCGTCGACCTCGAGTTCGGCGAGGTTGTCGAGTGGGACGAAGGAGGCGGCGGTGGTGACCGGCCCGCCCTCCTCTACAAGGTCGCGATGCGCCCCACCCGGATGCCATCTCCGTGGTGAGTTCCTTTGATTGTGCTTGTATCGTTGATGCCCGCATCTCCCCCTTTAACCTCACCTTGTTCTTTTCCTCGCGAGGGGACGGGCGGGGAAGTTGAGGCGTCGAAGCCTCCCGTCTCCACGGTGAAGGAGGCTAACAAGGCCATCGCGGCGGCTTGAGAGGGAGGAAGAAGGAGAAGAAGGAGAAGAAGAAGGACCGGAACATCCGCAAGGAGGTGAGAAGCGCACCTGGAGAGCGGAGGCGCCCGGCGGGAGGACGAGGGACTCCCCCGGGAGCCCGGCGCCCTCGACACCACCGGCGCCGATGGCGATGATGAGGATAACGAGGAGGAGGAGGAGGACTACGGCTTCTTCGGCAGCGCATCGCCCCCGTGAAGAAAGGGAGTGGTCGCCGTGGCCGTTGAAGGACACCCCCCCGCCCCTCACTCCACCGAGGCTTGGTAGGGGCGGCGGAGAGGCAGCGACTCCGTCGGGTGGGGCGAGGCCCCCAGGTCATCCAGCGCCGGAGGCCCGTCGGGGCGGCTCGGACCTGCCCTCGGGCGGCCCGGCCGGCGGGGAGGACCACCGAGGGGTGAGGCGGAGGCCTCGGCCGAAGAGGCGGCGGCGCCCGGTGGGCCGGTGTCTGTGCCCGTGACCCCCGAGTCGCGTGGGCCGAGGGACACCTCAGGTCGAGCCCGGCGAGAGCACGGCTTCATTGAGCGGTCGTTTCAACCGCCCGGTCGCCCGGTAGGTGTTTGTCCTTTTAGTCTTCCGCCCGCTCTTCTTTCTTTTCTTTTTTTTTTTGAAGACTCACTCTTCTTGCTACACAAAAAAGCGCAAAACGGCCCGGCCCGGCCCCGCTTTGCTCCACGCAAGCAGGCGAGGCTAGGCCAGTTCGCCGCCACTGCCCACAGGGTAGTGGCGCCCGGCCTTGCCAAAGAAGCGGTGATCGGCGCCCACCGGCCATGGAGCCACCCTCGCCCGTGGCGGAGAGGGGCGCAAGCCCGGCCAGCGGAGGCCTTGGCGGCGCCTGCTGTGGAGGGCCGTGGCGCCCGTCGCGGAGGCAGGTGACAGCGCGCCGCGATAAGCCCCACTTTGGCGACATAGTCGCCAGGGAGGCGGCGGCCCGTTCCCCCCTAAGCCGCGCCTCGGCGGGGGGTGGTGGAGATCCCCTCTCGGAGGGGCCGCCCCCGCGAGGAAAAGGTGGTCATCGCGGATGCTACCTTCTCCAGGCAGCAACCGTATAGGGTCGTCGGCCGCGGCGCCCCGTAGGTCCTCCGGCGAACGTGCCGCCGCGCGTATTATAAGAGGTCGGTTGCCGGGACCGGAGGACGGCCAGTCTTAAATCGGCATGCTTGGAAGTCGACCGGTGGGAAGCGAGGCGGATAAGTACATGAAGTCGGCCAAAAACTGCTTGAGTACGCTCTCGCCGATCTTCTCGAGGGGACCTCCCCTACTGTTGAAGGTAATACAAACATTTGTGTTGAAGCCTTACCTTGGCATGGCGCCCAAAGGCGGCTAATCCGTTGGCCACGATCGTTGTAGGACTGGCGGTGGCGTCTGGGAGAAATCAGAGTTTCTCGGTTTAGGTCCGGCCTCGGCAGGCGCTCCATCTCAACGACGGGGAGGCAAACCAGCTGCGCACCGAGGCTGGCTGCTCGGGAGCGAGGCTCGACAAGCTCCGCGCCGAGAAGGAGGCGATGAGGGCCGGCGCTTGCCGAGGGCCTCCGGCACCATCGGGACCTTGACGAGAGAACCTGGTGAATATGGACGATCACCGGCTTTTTGTAAACAGCGTCACCATGGTGCGGGCCGAGCTTGGGCAAGCGGCTGAATGAGGCCATCAGCTCGGCGCGGTAGCGGAGGAGGTGGTGCGGACGGAAGGTAAGTCTTTGTCGTTTTGGGCGTCGCATCCTTGCATTCCAGCTCAAAGGCTGACCCCTGGCGGATGCAGGCTGAGGAGGAAGTCGTCGAACAGCGGCGGACCTCGGTGCGGTCTGCGGGCGGCCTACTCCTCGGGCGCAGGCGAGCTCGAGGCCCGAAGGAGAAGGTCGGAACCGTTTGCACGGCCCGGTCGAGGCGGCGAGTCCGCCGGCAGCGATCCACTGGGCCGTCGGAGGCGTTGCCCGGGCGGGTGGAAGCTGGCGTGTCCACGCCGCCCTTCAGTCGGCCGCCGGACGGCGTGTCGCACACCTTGGCGATGACCCTCTCCCACTACGACCTCGACCTCCCCAAAGTTTCGAGGGGCTCGTCGTCGCCGAGGACGAGGAGGGTCACGAGAGGGAGGTGTTCGACCAGCTGCTTCAGCGGGCTGAAGGGGCCATGGCACTGCAGTCGGGCACTTCAGGAGGCGGCGATCCTCCCTACTTATTGCCCGAAGGAGCCGACGCCACCCGGCGCCATGGATGCCGCCACCCGGGGGGAGGAGGGGGGGGCGCCCCTTGATGAAATGCATGTTGGGCCGAGTGTGCCCATGTAAAAAACTTGATTAGCTTTTTGTTATTAAATGCGGTTGACAAGTACCGTGGTCCGACGAGGCCTTATGATTTGTTTTCTCGTTTTACGTTTACTTTCCGTGCCTTTGATTCTCGCCTTGTACTTAGGTTAGGGCCCTCACGGGGAGTCCTTAGTCAAAGGTGGTCAAGCGAGGCACCCTAGCCAGGGGGCGTGGGCGGCCTCGTGACTTTCCCGTTCTTGGCGTTTGGAGCAGCCCTTCCTCAAAGCATGAGGAACCTCGTCCTATGGGCGAGTAGGAGTGTCGTAGCGCATGGGCGTAAGCAACTCAAGTAGCTCAACCAGCCTTAGGTTTTGAGTAATCCCTCCGTTACCCTTCTTCCAAGCGTTCGAGATTTGTAACACGAAAAATGTTCGAAAAGCGACTAACAAAAAAGTGCGCTGCAGAGTGCCTTTCGGGAGGGAGTTCCCCCTGTCTATCCCCCAGGGAGGCTCGGCTTTGATGGGTCAAAACCGAGTCTCGCTCGGCTCTGAGCGGTATAAGTGTAGTTGAGGTCCTCGGCCCCCGAGGGGCCTCGGACATGTTTCTCATTTGCGAGAAAATTGTAAAAGTGTTTTCCATTCTCCTTTTGGGAAACATGGAGTACAACTATAAGTGAGAGCTTGGAAACTTAAGGGTAGAAGCGGCGTAGGCGTTGAATGTTCCAAAGCGTTGTTGAGGACTTCTCCGTCCTCATTGGCGAGCTTTATGCGTGCCGGCTTGAGGACTTCGGCGGCGATGAAGGGTCCTTCCCAAGGCGGCGTGAGCTTGTGGCGTCCCCTGTTGTCTTGGCGGAGGCGGACACACGGATCGCCTTCCTTGAGGTCTCGGCTCGGACCCGCCCGGTCGTGGTAGCGTCGGAGGGACTGCTGGTATCTTGCCGAGTGTAGGAGGGCAGCGTCCCTAGCCTCGTCAAGCATATCCAGCGAGTTCTCCCGAGCCGACCGGTTGCGCCACTCCTCATAGGACTTGAGCCTCGGAGGCCAAATTCAAGTCGGTGGGGAGGACGGCCTCGGAGCCGTATACCGGGAAGAAAGGCGTGAACCCGTGGCTCGGCTCGTTGTCGTCACGAGGCTCAGGAGGACCGGGGGAGCTCCTCGAGCCACCTTTTGCCCGAACTTGTCGAGCTTGTTGAAGATCCGAGGCTTGAGCCCTTGCGGTATCATCCCGTTGGCCCGTTCCACCTACCCGTTAGATGCGTGGGTGTGCGACCGAGGACCAGACAATGCGTATCTGGTGGTTGTCGCAGAAGTTTCTAAACTTCGCTCCCATGAACTGGGTGCCGTGGTCGGTGATGATAGAGTTCGGGACTCCAAAGCGGTGGATGATGTCGGTGAAGAAGAGCACCGCTGCTCGGATCGAATGTTGGTGACGGGCGGCGCCTCGATCCCACTTGGAGAACTTGTCGATGGCGACAAGCAAATGGGTGAACCCCAGGGGCGCCTTCTTGAGAGGTCCTACTAAGTCCAAACCCCACACGGCGAAGGGCCATGTGATCGGGATGGTGCAGGTGCTGAGCCGGTAGGTGCGTCGGACGGCGTAATCTTGGCACCCCTCGCAGGTGCGCACTACCTCGGTGGCGTCGGCGACAGCGGTTGGCCCGATAGAATCCTGCTTAGGAAAGCGCTGCCGACGAGGGAGGCGGGGGGCGGCGTGGTGGCCACACACCCCGGCGTGGATTTTGCGAACGGGGGGCAAGGCCATCCTCGGCAAGTGACGCATCATTGCGGGACCCCGAGGGGCTCCGCTTGTAGAGGTCGTCCTCGATGACGATGAAGGACTTTGCTCTTCTCGCGATGCGTCTGGCCTGATTGAAGTCCTCGGGGAGGGCTCCCGAGCGATCAATCGAGGTATGGCTTTCTCGGTCCGGCTTGGGGTCGGCTTCGGATCCTCCCGTCGATCTCCATGACCTTGGGGTTTGGCCGAGGGCGCCTCGGAGTCGAGGGGGCCTCGGTTGCGAGAGGGACCTTGGACATCTCCCGGCCCCAGGGGGGTGAGTGATTCTCCGTGGCCTCCTCTGTTTCTTTGAGTGTGATGGAGGGAGGCTGTGAGGTCCTTTGTGAAGACATCGGGGAGGCAGGGGCTCTTCCGGCGATCTTGGCAAGCTCGTCGGCAGCCTCGTTGTACCTGCGGACGGCGTGGTTGAGCTCAAGGCCCTCGAACTTGTCTTCGAGGCGCGCACCGCCTTGCGATGTATCGTCCATCTTGGGGTCGTGGCGGCTTGAGTCCTTCATGACACTGGTCGATGACAAGGCTGCGAGTCCCCTCGGACATCAAGGCACTTGATGCCGGAGTTCAATGGCGATCTTCAACCCGTTGAGTAGGCCCTCGTACTCCGCCATGTTGTTTGACTTTGGGAAGTGGAGGCGGATTACGTGTCGCATGTGCACCCGAGGGGGAGACAAAAGGAGACCAGCGCCGGCTCCGGTCTTCATCGGGGACCCGTCGAAGTACATCAACCGGCCTCCCACAGGGCGGGGCGGTGGTAGGCGAGTATCGGTCCACTCGGCGATGAAGTCGGCCAAGACTTGAGACTTAATAGCCTTCCTTGGCGCGTAGGGAGGGTTTCCCCCATGAGCTCAACGGACCACTTGGCGACCCGCCACGAGACTTCCGATTTTGGAGGATCTCCCAACGGGAAGGAGGAAACCAAATCACGGGGTGGCGTCGAAGTAGTGTCGGAGCTTGCGCCCGAGGTCGGGACCACCGCGTAGAAGCGGTTTTTGGATCTGCGGGTAGCGGATCTTGGTCTCGGACAACACCTCGGATGATGAAGTAGGCGGTCTGCGGACCGGCGGGGTGTGGCCCTCCTCACGCCTCTCGGCGGCGATGGCCGCCGCGACTACTGCGTTGTTGCGACAGCGTCTCAGGGAGGAGGGGCTCCCCCCTTCATTTGGCGGGGACGAGGATCGGGGCGCTGGTGAGGCGGCTTTTGAGCTTGTCGAGGGGCCTCACGGGCCTCGGAGGTCAGGAGAAGCGCTCGGACTTTCTTAGGAGGCGATAGAGGCGAGGCCCTTCTCGCCGAGCCGTGAATAAGCGGCTTAGAGACGCCCGAGTGACCCATGACTCATTTGCACACCCTTCGAGGTCCTCGATCGCCCCATGCTCGTTACGCGATTACCTTCTCGGGTTGGGCTCGATGCGCGCTTGGAGGCGATGAACCCGAGGAGCATGCCTCGGGGACCCGAAAGCGCACTTCTCGGGGTTGAGCTTGACACTCTTGGCCTTGAGACACCAAAATGCGACCTCAAGGTCGGAGATGAGGTTGTCGGCCTCCTTGGTCTTGACCACGATGTCGTCGGCGTAGGCCTCTATGGTTTCGCCGATGTGGTCTCGAAAACGCCCGGCATGCACGGCTGTCGTGGCCCCTGCGTTCTGAGCCCGAAGGGCATTGTCAAATAGCGGTACATCTTGAAAGGGGTGATGAAGGAAGTCGCGAGCTGGTCGGACTCCTTCATCTTGATTTGGTGGTAGCGGAATAGGCATCAAGGAAGGATAAGAGCTCACACCCCTAAGTGGAGTCGACTATCGATCGATACGTGGTAAGGGAAAAGGGACTTTCGGACATGCTTTATTTAGACTAATATAATCCACACATCCTCCATTTCCCACTCTTTTTCCTAACCGATCGGGGGTTAGATAACCACTCGAGGGTGGAACACCTCCTTGATGAACCCGGCCGCCAAAAGTTTGTTCACCTCCTCGCCAATGGCCTGCGCTTCTCTTCGTCAAATCGGCGCTTGACGGCTGCTTCAGCAGCTTGGACCCGGCCGGATGTTAAGGGAGTGCTCGGCGACTTCCCTCGGAATGCCGGCATGTCAGAGGGGCTCACGCAAAGATGTCGGTGTTTGCGGAGGAAGTCGACGAGCACAACTTCCTATTTTTGGGTCGAGGGAGGCGCGGATCTTCACCGCCTTGCCGGATGGAGGCGGGATCAGCGGGACCTCCTTCACTCCGTCGGATGGCTCGAATCGCCCGGCGTGGCGCTTGGTGTCGAGGGCCTCGGAGATCGCCCTGACCTCGGCGTGCTCGACTGCCTCGGCGTCGCGGTTGAGCAGCGTGTTCGTAGGAGGTGCCAGCGGTGATGACGCCATTAGGGCCCGGCATCTTGAGGAGAAGGTAAGTGTAGTTGGGGACGGCCATGAACTTTGCATGCAGGGGGACGTCAGAGGATTCCGTGATAGGTTCCTCGAAAGTCAACCACGTCGAAGGTGATGACCTCCTTGTGAAAGTTCGATGGCGTCCCAAAGCAGGCCAGGGAGGTCGATCGGCCCGAGGGGCCGGGCGCGTCTACCCGGCACTACGCCACGAAAGGGAGAGCTCTTGGGCCGAAGGCGTGGCGCTCTATCCCCAACAAGGCGAGGGTTTCGGGTAGAGGATGTTAAGGGCACTTCCGCCATCCATCAGCACCTTGGTGAGCCGCACGTTGCCGACAATGGGGTCGACCACGGCGGGTGCTTGCCACAGCTTTGGCACGTAGGGCGGGTGGTCGTCGATCTTTGAAGGTGATGGCGTCGGCGGACCACGGCGGTACTACCGGGTGGCGGGGTGCACCGAGAATATCTCTCGGCCGCTCACGCTTGATCTGGCGCGGGGGTGAGGTTCGCCGGCGGTCCCGATGACCATGAAAAGCGTCATGGACCTCGGGGAACTCCTCACCTTTGTTTTCCCCCTCCTTCTTCTTCTTGCCCTCGGGTGGGGAAGCCGATAGAAGCGACAAGCCAAATCGCACTCCCCATAGTGTGCTTGACGGGGAATTTGTGGAAAGGGCAGGGCTTTTTGAGCATGTCGTCAAAGGCCCGGGGCCGGGGGGGCCTCGGGGGTCTTCTTGCGGTCGGCCGTGGCAGCGATATCGTCCTCGGAGTCCACCTCTTTCTTGCCCTTTTTCCCTTTGTGCTTGTTCTTCTTGTTTTTTTCGGGGGCGCGGGTTGCCTCCCCCTCGGCATTGTCCTCCTTCCGCTTCCCTTTGCCGCCGACGTCGTGGAAAATCGCTCCCACCGCCTCCTCGCCGGAGGCAAGTTCGTCGCCACCTCGAGCGCTCGTTGGCGGTGGTCGGCATCTTCGGCCCAACTTCGTGGGCGAGCTCCTTGCAGGTCGTGCCGTCAAGGAATGCTGCTTGATGATGGCAGTGCCGGCCACGTTGGGCAGCTCCGTGCACTTCTTCGGCGCTGATGAAGTCACGTAGCGTCTCGTCGGGCCCTGGCGGCATTTGCGGAGATCCCACGAATTCCCGGGCGCACGTATGTGCCGGAAATTTCCCACAAAAACCACGACTAGCTCGGACCGGTCGTGGATTGTGCGGGCGGGAAGATGCTCGACCAAGCGCGTCTTTGAATCACCCAAGTGCGGCGGAAGGTTGCGGATGATAAGCCGGTCATCGTCCGCGCCGCCAAAGCTGGCATGCCAGGCGGTAGTCGTTGAGCCAAACCTCGGGGTTTGTTTCTCCAGTATTTGGCAAGATTGGTTGTATTTTGTCGGAATCGGAAGGAACCGTCTTGGCTGCGGATCTCGGTGGCCTTGTGCCCCCGGAGGATCGGCATCGTCGCGGTCCTCGTCGCTATCGCGCCGCCTTCCTCTGCGTGGCTGGCGGTCGCATCGGCCCGGGCTCCGGCTTCCTTTGCGGCGTTGTTGATGGCGTTGCGTGCATCACCATCGTCGATCTGCGCCTTGATCGTCAGAAGGCAGCTTCGCGGATCGGCCTTCAGCGATGGGTCTGATGGACCGAAGCTTCGCTTCGCGTCGTGGGCGCTCTTGGTCCTCCTCATCCCTCGGTGTCCGATGCCGGGAGGCCGAGCTTTCAGCCTGCTAGGCGGCCGGCGGTCTCGAGATAATCTCGCGGATCATCTCGAATCCGCCCGTCCCCCTCGGGGTCGATGGTTCGGCATCGGCCGGACGGGGAGGGCGCCCGCCCGCGACGTTATGACTTGCGCGTGGGAAGATGGGGGGGCGCTCTCCACCCTCGTCGTTGGCGATCCTTCTGTTGGCGTCACGCGTGCTGATGGCGGCGGGGCTAGGATTATGTGCCGCCGCGGTGGGCATGCTCGTGCGCTTCTATCTCCTATCGTAACGGCGGCGGTCGCTCGAGCCTGTCCCCAAGCTCCCGAATCCGCTCGATAGCGGGACGCCGTGGCCTCGAGGGGTAGCCGGTAGCTCGCCGGTCCCGGAGGGCCCATGTGCGGAGTTTGTGGCCCCCGGCCCGGAGGTCGGGATGTGTTAGGGTCCTCGGGGGTTGCGCAGCCGGAGTCGCTCTGCGGCGGGCCTGGGATCACGGCCCTGGTCGCCGCCGTCGTTGCCCGCCGCCCTACGCCGAGCTCACCGATCTCACGTGAAAGCATTCACGAGTCGGATCGTACATGTCGTCGAGGAGTCGAGCCGGTGTAGCCGAAAGCGAAGGCATGCTCGGAAGGAACCCCCCAGGCTCCGTGTCCTCGAGGTAGCGCCGGATCGGGTGGATGTAGCGCTCGCCCAGTGGCGCCCGCTGCTCCTCTGCCTAACCGAGGTACTCCTCATAGGCGTGGATGGATCCGTCGGGGATGTCCGCGTCGAGGCGCTCCGTGGGGCGCCGGCCCGGCAGCGTGGGCGCCTCCTCCGGGGCTCCCATGGCCGGTGGAGGCGTGCGTTGCGCCGCGTGGCGGCGGCGTTGACCAGGCCAAATGGCTGGCGTGGTGGCGATGGCGGCGGCGTCGCCCGGCCACAACGCCGCAAGGTCCTCCTCAGGCTAGCTGGCGTCGTGGTGCGTCCGTCGCGCTCGGCGGGGAGCGCGCGCCACGCGCCTCTGCGACAGGCTGGCAGTAGGCCCACCGGGCCTGGTCGAGGAGGTCCACGGACTCGGCCGGGAGAAGTTCCATGTCGTCTTGGACTCGGTTGACACGAACTCGAGCTCACCAAACCGGATCGGGGTCCACGGCTCGGCTGGAGTGGAGTGGAGTTAGGGCTGGGAATCCGCCCCGAAATGTCGTTCTTGGCCATTCGGAGTTTTGGCGGGAAGGAAGCGAAAAACACGCCTGATCCCCTACTGGCGCGCCAAGCTGTCGGTACTAAAACTAGTGGTCCTAGTACCAACGAGTGAATTCACGTGCATGCTCCCAACCTGGATGGTGTGCAAGAAGGACACAAGAAGGATTTGTATTATCTGCACCAAAGTGCCTGTAGGTAGGGTGTACAAGCAGGCGGAGAGAGGGAACTGTTCCAAGTCTCGTTGTGAGATGAGTGTGTGTGTGTGTTTGTTTGCCAAGGAGATTGCTTGACTTTCTTCGTTGGATTCACCTGTCCCCGGAAGGACCCCCGTCCCCCCCCCCCTTTTATAGCCGGAAGGGGAGGGACGGGCTTCTGACTCTGATGTTTGAATAGGAAAGGCGGTGGTGGGTGCCGCCTCATCCAGCCGAGGCCTTGGGGTTCCCTCTCTCCTTGTGCGGGCCCGGGTGAGGCGGCGGTTTTGTCTTGCTGCGGCGCCCTGCTTGTCGATGATGGGGCGCCGTCCGTGGAGTCGGCTCCTCGTTCTTGGCGAAGGAGGGGATGTCGTCTCTGCAGGGGGGTCGGCGTGGGCGTCATGATGGCGTGCCCGAACAGCGTGGCCTCTTTGTAGCTTTGACTCACTCCCGGTCCGGGTTCCTAAGGGCCGCGGCATCGTTGTCGTATACGGCGTGGCCGGCGTAGAATCGGCGTGCGGGGCCATCTTCGTCTGCCCCGGCTCACGGGCTGGGTGTCTGATGGCCGGGGCACCGGAAGACCCGGCCGCCGTGCAGGGTGGCACCGTGCTCTGCCCGGGATGCGGCATGCTCCGTATTTGGACTTCCCGTGATGGGACCTGTTACGGGGTTAGTCATCATGTCGCCCCTACGGTGGCGAGGCATGGCCGCTACTGTAGGTTCTTGCGTAATCGTGGTGCGGGCGCAGAGGTGCAGAGTGGTGACGGGACGGCTCCCATCCCTGCCGGGGGCTAGCGTCGACGGCAGATCCAGTGTGGGAAGGCGGGCGGTAGATATCACGTCAAGTCGGTGGTCGATCCTTGACGGGTGATGCGGCGTGTCGTCAGGCCTTAGCTTTGGGGGGCTCGGTCGGGACGGAAGGCGGAAGCTCGTCGAGGCCGCTGCGGGAGGCCTCGGGCGAAGCCCAGTGTTAGTGCCGTCGGGGCCTCAGCGGGGAGGGGCTCGGTCGGGACGGAAAGAGGCGGACGCCGCCCAGGAGCCTCTGGCGGGAGGCTCGGGCGGGTCGGGGCGGGCGCCGCCCGGGCCCCTCTGGCTGAGGCTCGGGGCGGTCGAGGAAGCGGACGCCCATCCGAGGCCTCACAGGGGAGGCTCGGGCGACGACGGAAGCGAGGGAACTCGTCAGGGCCTTTGTAAAGGGGCTTGGGCCGGGCGGAAAAGTTAGCGTTTGCTTGAAGTCCCCGCAATGTGGGCTCGGGGGTGTTAGTGTGTAGTCTTATTTGGGTCTTGGCAGGCCGTGTTTTTATTCTTGTGTGGCCTAGTTTCGCGTTTCTTGGGCCTAATTGTTAGGAGGGCCCTTATTTTGGTCCCCGACACATACCTTTCTATGGGATAGTACCCGGGAGATCAGCCATGCCTCTTGGACAAATTACACTACCAGTAACATTTGGAACTCCCACAAATTACATAACAGAGCTCATCAAATTCGAAGTTGTAGATTTCGAATCATCATATCATGCAATATTGGGAAGACCAGCACTTGTAAAATTCTTGGCCATACCTCACTATCCATATCTATTACTCAAAATGCCAGGACCACATGGAGTACTCTCTTTTAGAGGAGATCTAAAACGAGCCTACGAATGCGACGTACAGGCAATACAAATATCTTCAAAAATACAAGGAGAAATCAACTTCGGCAATGGCGAGAAATAAAACGAGAAGAGATGGAAATCGGCCAAAAAACAAAGTACCCTCACCACACGGTGAAGGAGAAGGCACCAAAAAGATTGACCTAGGGACGGTGATCCATCCAAGGCTGCTATGATCAGTGCAAACCTACCTATCAAATAGGAACTCGCGCTCACCAACTTCTTACGGGACAACAAGGACATATTCGCTTGGAAATCGGTGATATGCCGGGGAGTCCCAAGGGAGTTGGTGAGCACAAAATCGAAGTTAACAAAGGAGCAAAACCAATCAAGCAAAGACTACGAAGATTTTCACAGACAAGAAGGAAGCAATAAAGAAAGAAATAGCCCGACTACTAGCAGCAGGATTCGTAAAAGAAATCTTACATCTCGATTGGTTAGCAAATCCCGTTACGGTACACAAAAAGAACAACGATGAATGGCGTATGTGTGTGGATTGCACGCAGATCTCAACAAACATTGTCCTAAGGACCCTTTTGGATTACCAAGAATTGATCAAATAGTAGATTCAACGGCGAGGATCAGCTTTATTATCCTTTCTAGACTGCTACTCGGGATATCATCAGATTGGACTAAAAAAGAAGACCAAAGCAAGACTTCTTTCATCACACCTTTCGGCGCCTCTTGTTACAAAACAATGTCTTTCGGACTCAAAAATGCGGGAGCAACATACCAAAGAGCAATTCAGGCTTGTTTGGGCGTCAGATTGGAAAAAATGCCGAAGCATATGTAGATGGCGTAGTCGTCAAAACAAAGAACAGAGACACCACGATCGAAGATCTACAACAAACCTTCAACAATCTCAACAAATGGAAATGGAAACTTAACCCCAACAAGTGTGTATTTGGCATATCATCTGGACAACTACTGGGATTTCTAGTAAGCCAAAGAGGAATTGAAGCAAGCACAAAATAAATCAAAGCAATAACCGATATGGGCCCACGTACAGATATCAAAGACCTACAAAAATTAATAGGTTGCATGGCAGCACTCAATAGATTCATCTCGGACTTGGAGAAAAAGGCTTACCTTTCTTCAAATTATTAAAGAAGATAGACAAGTTCACCTGGAATGAAGAAGCACAAAAAGCCTTCGACAAACTAAAAACATATATCAGTACATCTCCAGTTCTAGTACCTCCAAAGAAAGATGAAGACCTCATGCTCTACATTACCGCAACAACATCAGTAGTAAGCACAGCTATTGTGGTTGAAAGAGAAGAACAAGGACATACCTACAAAGTGCAAAGGCCGGTATACTACATAAGCGAAGTTTCTCACGATATCAAAAGTGAGATATCCATATGTCAATGAGAAACTACTCTACGCAATACTTATAACTTCAAAGCTCGAGACACTATTTTGAGGATCACAAAGTAGTCGTAGTAACAGATTTTTCACTCGGAGACATCCTAAGAAACCGAGATTCAATTGGACGTATTTCAAAATGGGCAGAACTCGGGGCACTCAAGATAGAATTTACACCAAGAAAAGCAATCAAATCTCGGGCATTATCCGACTTCATTGCGAGAATGGGTGAGATACAACAACCTACTCTGGCACCATCTTAGACCATTGGAAAATGTACTTCGATGGATCCCTAAAAATTGGGGGAGCAGGAGCGGGGGTACTACTCATCGCTTTTGACGGAAAACAACTTCGAGATATGTTCTACAAATTTCATAGCAAGCTACCAACAACGAAGGCAGTATGAAGCACTCATCCACGGCTTACAAATCGCAACTTCACTTGGAATCAAAAGACTACTAGTCTACGGAGATTCTGCAGTAGTAGTTAACCAAGTCAACAAAGAATGGGATTGCACTAAAGAAAACATGAATGCTTACTGTGCAGAGATCAGAAAGCTCGAGAAAAATTTTCAAGGACTAGAAATTCATCATATATTACGAGACTCAAAGGTTGCAGCTGATGTGCTAGCCAAACTAGGCTCGAGACAGGGGCAAAAGTACTTTGGAGTCTTTGTAAAAAGAACTAAACAAGCCATCCATCAAGTCGGGAAGAAAAAGAAGACGAGAAAAAAGAAGACGACGGGACAAGAGCAAATTCTAATGATCGGTACAAACTACTCAACATGGATGCAAGTATTCATAGACTACATCAAAGAGAAGAAGTTATCCGGCAACAAAAGCGAAGCAACTCAAGTCCTCGGAAGGAGCAAAAATTATGTCTTAGTAGGAGACAACCTTTACAAAGAGAGCGAGCATCATCAGGCGTATTATTAAAATGTGTTTCAACGGCGGGAAGGAAAAGAAATACTATCAGAAATGCACTACGGATCTTTGCGGAAATCATGCATCTTCAAGGACACTAGTCGAAAAATCATTCCGATCAGGATTCTATTGGCCACTTGCATTAAAAGATGCCGAAGAACTAGTTAAACACTGCAAAAAATTGCCAAATGTTTGCAAAGGCAGGCACATGTTCAGCACACAACCTAATATGCATCCCACCCGGCATGGCCATTCTCATCTTTGGGGACTCGACTCAAGTCGGACCACTCAAGAAATCAAAGGAGGGTTCGAATACATCTTTGTGGCTATAGACAAGTTTACTAAATGGATAGAATACAAGCCATTGGTAAAATACAGCTCGACCAAAGCACAAGAGTTCATCGAGGAAATCATGCCTGATTCGGAATGCCAAATAGAATAATAACAGACCTAGGATCACCATTCGAGCTAATGAATTCAAAATTTGGGCTCAAGGCTGCGGATTCAGCATTGATTATGCATCGGTGGCTCATCCTCAAGCAAGCGGTCAAGTAGAAAGAGCAAAGCGGTCTCATCTTGGCAGGATTGAAACCAAGACTATATGAAGACCTCAAAGATTACGGAGCAAAATAGATAGATGAACTACCCAAAGTAGTGCAGGGGATTAAGAACTCAAATAAGCGAGCAAGCGGCTACTCGCCTTTCTTCCTAGTATACGGATCGGAAGCCGTACTACCCGGCTAACTTGATCGGACATCTCCCAAAATTAAGCAATACAATAAAGGGAAGCGAGAAGAAACCGGGGAGACTAGAAATCGGCAGTTTAGAAGAAATAAGAGTAAATGCAACACTACAATCAGCAAGATAAATTCAAGGACTAAGAAGATATTACGACAAAAGCGTTCAACCAAGAACCCTACAAGCACGCTATCTAGTACTCGGGAAAAAACAAAAACCAGAATGAAGACACAAACTACACAGCCCATGGGAAAGTCCCTTCATAGTAACAAAAAGTAACGGGACCTCTGGCCCGATGGCGAAGGCGGAGCTCAATAAAAATTCATAGCACATATCTCAATTACGACGATTTTTGCATAGACAACAAAGATATATACTACTTCTTCCAATAAAGATTCATTATTCAAAAGAAAAGATTACAATGTCGGTTTCTTTTCAGGAACTAGAGCCCGACTTCTAGAATACGGGACTCGGATAAGGACCTACGATCAAAAAGCACTCAACCTCCGGGCAAACCCGAAGAGAGCAAGCGCGCTCGACCCCTGGGCAAACCCCGATGAGAGCAAAAATCGCTCGACCCCCCGGGCAACATAGAACCCCGATGAGAGCAAAAACGCTCGACCCCGGGTTGTTTTCACAACACCGATGAGAATGCGGCTAAAAAGTCAACACTCGCCCTATCCTAGCTCCTTTTCGAGGACTAGATGAGAGCCAAAGAGAGCTCGACCTGTCCCGACTTCTAGATAAATGGAACTCGGATGAGGGCCTACGGTCGAATCATTTGTTGAAGTGCAAAATGGCTACAACCTAGCTTTGAGCCTAACTATTCGAGTTATTTTCACAACACCGATGAGAATGCGGCTAAAAGAAGTCAACACTCGCCCTATCCTAGCTCCTTTTCGGGGACTAGATGAGAGCCCAAGAGAGCTCGACCTATCCCGACTTCTAGAGAAAAAAGAACTCGGATGAGGGCCTACGGTTCGAACTAATCATTGAAGGCGGCCACAACATTAACTATTCTTAGATGGATTCACAACACCAAAAAGAATACGACGGATAGCAAAATATTCAAAGGTCGGCAACAAGATATTTGACCAAGAATCAAGAAAGAAAATTCTTTTTATAATCGGGAAGGCATCAAAGTTTCATTACAACAAAAAGTTCACTGCGATGATCATCACCATCATCGGCCACGCTTTGGCGTAATCTCTACAAGATCGGTAAACTCACGAGCTAAGGGCGGGGCGGCGACTTGGACTCGCGAGTGCTTGTTCATCCTCGGGAATATGGGTCCCATCCATCACTCTATCAAGAGGAAAGTTGGGATCAACCACTCGGATGTGAGCCAAAACACCACGAGCGCCAAGCAACACTTGCATCCTTAGCAAAATTGATGTTCCGCTCGGTCGGTCGAGGAAGGAGGCGAACCTAGGTCGAACCCGGCATCTTCGGGCCTCCTCGGCCACGAGTGGCAAGTCCTTGCACGAGAACTTCGGCAAAAGGCTGACCACATGTCTTCGAAGCCTTGACGAATAGACAAGTCTTCAATTGATGCCTTAGCACTGCAAAAGATCTCGATCGGCACCACGCCCTAATCGGCCGAGCCGGGCTAAAGTTTCTTCAGCATCCTCCTTTACCTTCTCCGAGTCATTACGAAGGTTTTTACTTCAAGCTTCAAAGCCTCGGTCTCTTCAGTACTTTTTCTTCAAAAGCTGCAAAGGGAAGCGAGAAAGAAGTCGAAAGAAAAAAAATTGATGAGAATTATACGCAACAAAAACATTTAAAAGTACCTTGAAGATCTCGAGAAGCCTTCTTCTCAGATTCAACGGCGGCAACCACTTGAGCTCTCAAGGCGGTCTCGAAGATTGGCGCCCTTGGCGCTCCTCATCAAGCGCCCCGCCCGAGAGAAGCCAGCTCATCCAACAACTTCTTTTGAGACTCAGACGAGCCAAAGAAGATGTCAGAATCGCTTACATATTCCTACATATGGATAGAAAGAAATTAAGGAAAAAGAACAAGACAAGAGAATCTACAAACAAGCCGTCCTACCTGAAACTGCTCAGCAAAGGACTTAAACCCTAATTGAAGCCTCTTAAGGCAAGAACTCGGATTAAAATCCTCTTCCAAATCCTGCATCAACTTCAAATCACGAACAGAATTCCAAGGAGGATAAAAAGGAGACAAAGGAGGAGAACACCCAACCCTAGGATGAGAAGTTAGGGGTTGGGCAAATGGCAACTTGTCCGCTCAGAAGAAGTCACCACAACCGCTTGAGTAGCTAGTAGTGAAGAAGTTCAGCGGCGAGGAAGAAGAAGTCACCATGAGGGTAGACTCCACGGCGGGATTGGGGTCGGGGCAAAGGCACTGATCCACCACACCAACACTCTCCGTCTTCTCGGAATCGAAGCGGGGGCAGAAATACTCTTGGCCCGATAACATACAAAAACTAAAAAGTCAAAGACAAATGATGCAAAAAAGTAAAAAAAAGAATTTAGAAAGAAGAAAAACTTACTTAGGAGGACGACGGAAAGCAATACGAGGCCGAGGTGGTGGAGGAGGCATGACCTGCTCCAGTTCCACCAACAACCCGGAGGAGACGAAGGAGGCGAGGACCCGGCAAGGGTCCCAAAGCTGGAGGTTGAGAAGAAGTCGGCCAAGGGAGCTACAAGGAGCCAGAATCAAAGTTAAAGAGCAAAAAGTATACATGCCAAAACCAAGAAGACAACACTCACCGGCGAAGAAGGGGAGAGTTGTCAACATCTTCGACCTTATCTTCAAAAGAAGAAGCTGATCCACCTTCTACCAAAAAAAGAATCAAGACTACTTTCCAAAAAATAAAACAAGTCGGGAAAAAACAAACAATCTCTCACCTATCGGAAGGTTACTGAAGAATTTGAGGGAAGGAGAAAAACAGCGCCTATTTACGTGCCATTGAAGAAGAAGAATCTCCTTGCAGGTCTCTTCGCACCAGCCACAGTAATTCGAGGAAGGGCCACCGGGTGATAAGGAACATCTTGAAGAGAAGGCTCCGTCAAAGAAATACAGAGCAAAACAACTTCGGCCTTCAATTACCTTATGACGAGGCGGGAGGAGCGCGGGAAGAGGAGCAATCTCCCCATCAACATAAAGAGAACCATCGGCATCAAAATCCCTGCCAAAAGGCTTCAAAAAGAACAAAAGACAAGTCAGTATTAATCAAAAGTACTCGGAAAACAAAAATTCAAACAAGAAAATATAACTACGGCGGGGAGGAGGATTTTGGCGAGTACTCAAAGCCAATCATGGGGACCACCGGCGCTCCCTTCAAAATCTTACGGAGGCGCACAAGCACCTCACCATTAACAACTTCGGTCGTGGCCACCATTCGGGAGGATCCTCGGCACGAGTACTCGAAGCCAAAATGCTCCGTGCCTTCAAAGGCTGTACTCGGCGGCGAAGATAGCTTGCCACAATGGCGAAACCAGACAAGCCATTTTGCTTCAAGTAACTAATCCTATCGAAGAGGGGTTGGAGAAGAGTCAACTCGGCAGCAATAAGCTGCTCCTTCTCCCACCGATCATTAGGAACAGGCGGGACCCCCGAGTAGGTTTGGAGTGCTGGAGCACCAGCACCACCATCAAAATTACCAGCATAAAACCACTCGGACCACCAATCCTTCACGGATTCAACAAGATCGTACTCAAAGAAGTGGCTCGACTTACGCCCCTGCCGGAATTGAATTCCACATCCACCAAGGGTGTGGAGGGAATCATTGCAGGGCTGCGGCTTGAGGCGGAAAAGAAAGCGGAACAGATTTAGGGAAGGAGGAATACCAAGGAAAGTTTCATAAAAATGAACAAAAACAAAAAGATGAAGAACTCCATTCGGGGTAAGATCATGGGAGAGATGCAAAATATCAAAGAAAACGGTGAAGGAAGGAGCAGGCGGGAGACAGGCCGGCGCGAACAAAAGAAATAAAAGAACAATTTCCCACAGGCGAGGAACAGGAACACGGTGCTCACGGGAGCAATCCAACCAGGAGAACTCCTTGGGCTGGATCATCCCCCCACTCCTGCGGCTCAACGGATGCTTCTCACGAGTAGTCGGGGCGGGGAAGTTCTTCGCGATGGCCTTCATAGCAGCAAACTCGGGATTCAGCTGCTCGTCGACCTCCTCCTCAAAAATTGGCTTCTCAACTACCGACTTCTTGGAGGCCACCTTCTTCCTTCCCATGCAGCGAATCAAGCACCCAAACTAAGAGGAGGATGCGTGGCGGCAATGCAAGAGCAAAGATTTGGGGATTTTTTCTACGGCGCTAGGGTTTCAGGAAGCAAAGGCAAGGTGAAGAAGAAGAACAGTAACCACAGCTAATTTATAGACTGGTCTTAAAAGACCCACTTAAGGAACAACGGTAAAAGGCCAACGGATACAAAGGCGCGATAACGGGAAAGGCCCGGTAAACCCTTAAATCACGGGATAACGGTCCTTATCCGTTACCCAATGGTAAAGTATTGTGCCGTTACAAGGAAAGGTAGCTTTGCCAATATTATCATAAAAGTCGACACAAAGAAGGCGGCCACTAACAACTCAGTCAAAGGAAGCCAATCAACTTCTAAGCCAAAACAAGTCTGCTCAAAGATAGACGGTCTTCATATCAAACAAGAACAAGTCGGCTCGAAGGCGGACAACCATAAATTCAGGATAAAACATCGGATCATTGCAGGATCAAATATTCTTCAATATTACAGGATACAAGGTTACAAGTCTTACAAGACCCATCAATTTGAGAAAGAACATTAAAGCAACGGCTACAAGGAACCTGTAGAATTTAGCCATAGAAGAAAATTACGGTCTACAAGGAACCCGGTGGAATTCTGTCATAGAAGACAACTACGCACAATCCAAGACCATCGCCGTTGCAGACCTAGACTACCTCTGAGGCAGAATGAGCCAAGTAGATCTAAAGCAACTTGGATACACCAACGCAGTGCATCCAAGATTGCCAAAAGGAGCACTGACTGATCAAGCATCACATCGGGCCTCTCCAAGAACAAGTCGGATCGAACCCCATGTGAACAAGAGAGCTCCAGCTCTGCGTCGGGCGGCAGCTGATCTGCACCGCACAGCTAGAAGACTATGCGGCTCAGCAACCCTCCCATGCAAAGCATAGCCCTGGCAGAATGGAAAAGAGGTACTAAGAGTGCAAAATGACCCAGCATAAGGCACATCTCAAGACTTCTTCTACCTACCGAGCGAGCACTGCAATCACAATGCTACTCGGGATTAGTGCGCCTCTAATCTCTATCTCAAGAATTCTTCTACCCACTAAACGAACCATACTGGAAGAACAAGAAAGAAGCCCGGGGGCTGTTCAACCTCGCAAACTATCATTATCACAAGAATAGGAAAAAGCATACTACAAGATTCTGAAAACAACCGAAAGGGAAGTACAATTTATAGGCCAAGATCGGCGTACATAGACCAAGTTCACCAATTCAGAGAAGCATTGACAAGGACAATAAAAGAAGGCAGTAAAGAGAGCAACAGAAGAGTATATTCCAGGCATATCCCAACACAGTAAAAGCCTTTATACCACCAGCTGCCAACGCCCAACCATAAAAGCAAACATAAAGGACAGTAAAAGCAAAGTCACGAGCCGTTGTCCGTTTCCTACACAGAAGAACTCGGAAAAGGCTCGGGGGCTGCAGCTAAGGAAGAACTCGAAAAAAGTTCGAGGGCTGCGGCTAAAAAAGAACTTCGGGAAAAACTTCGGGGCTGCACCTAAAGGTTTGCAAAGAAAGAAATCGGGGAAAGCTCGAAGGCTACGATTAGCGAAAATAAAAGCCATCGCCCGACTTCTTTTTTGACCAAAACAACTCAGACGAAGGCTCGGGGGCTACAGGGTATACACCCTCAACTTTTTCTTTTTTCTCAAAGACCCTCTAGCTACTTATAAATAAATAGCAAGAGGCTCGGGGGCTACACTCATTGAGTGCACCTACGGCGCACAAAAGGGAACAATTCTTCAGCTAGACCACTTGAACCCTCGGCTTTTTCTTTTTTCTCAAAGACCCTCCACTACTTATAAATAAATAGCAAGAGGCTCGGGGCTACACTCAATGAGTGCACCTACGGCGCACAAAAGGGAACAATTCTTGAGCAAGACCACTTGAAGCATCACTCCGAAGCAAGGCGGCTCCCGAGTTCTACTTGAAATGCTCGGGGGGCTTGTCGTCACGGGGCGTGAAGCGGCTACTCACCCGGCCACGGCTTCCGTCGGGACTAGAGCAAGAAGGACGGATCCGAGTAGAATACGGATCATCCTAGTTAGACGAATAGAAAGTAGCCTCTGTAGAACACTTCCTATGAATCCGGCTAGGATTAGAAACCATAGCTCTGGCTCTTTTCCTCTTATAAAAAGGAGCCAGAGCACCCTCTTTTGTAACAGACGAACAATACACGATCGGGGCGTCAATCAACGCAAAAGGCCAAGGCCGGCCCAGGTAGAAACTTTTACTACTAGGCGGCGAGGGCTCGAACCGGGATAAACCGTGTGTCTCTCTTGCGTGAAACCGCCGAGTTCTAGTCGTTTGCCGAGATCGAATCAAGCGCTCACGGAACCCCGTGGCGGGCTATCGATGGTCAAACACCGACAATATTGGACGGGGAGTAGGTCTCCTTCTCCTCAGGAAGAAGATAGTCTACTCAAAGATGGTGCACCCGATTTCATTTCCTGGTTCGATACGAAGGTATCTGGTTCAATCTTTGTCATCTCACTTTGCTCCTACGAGTGAGTAATATAACGATCTATCCGGCCTTGCCTTGCAGGCTTGCAAAGATGGACAAATGAATGCTGAGTTGAAAGGGCTCGCCAAAGGCTTCGCCTATAGGGTCAAGACATTCAATATTTACGATGTGAATGGCTTTCGCTTTCACATAAGAAACTATGAGCAGAAACATAAGAATCGAAAAACCACGAATCTTGGTGTTAAATGCGTACGCCTGGCACCGATGGGTGTGACTACTATGGCATAGTAGAAGAAATATATGAGCTCGATTTTCAATGTCACAAAGCTCCTAATCCAGTCGTATTCAAATATCATTGGTTCGATCCTAATGTCACGAGAAAAACCCTAGAGCTTGGATTAGTGGAAATTCGACAGGATTCTATGTATCAAGGAGAGGATGTCTATATTGTGGCTCAACATGCCACACAAGTTTATTATCTTCCATGGGCGTGCCAAAAAAGACTCTAATCTAATGGGTTGGTGCCTTGTGCGGTTGGTATCACCGCATGGTAAACTGCCGCTCCCAGACGATGAGGATTACAACTTTGATCCAGACACACGGGAGTTCTATCAACCTGAGGGGTTAGAAGGAAGGTTTGACATAGACATATTTGCGCTAATGGAAGTAGACAATGAAATTGATCGGGGCGATGGAGATGAGGACGAGGGAGAAGAGGTGGAAGATGAGCGGGACTTACAAATTCTAGAGCAAGTATTGTTAGGCAATGAAAATGACACTGGACGATGGAGATGAGGATGAGGGAGGAGAGGTGCAATATGACAATATTGATAGTGAGGGCGACACCTATGATCCGGTATTTGCCGATCATGAAGAATATTTCTAGTGCATGTAATACTATATTAGTACTATTATTATTATTGCAATCATGTTTTATTCATTTTGCATCTTTTCATAAGTACTTACAATTTATAATTTAAGCGTGCTAATTGGTTTACTCTTTGAAATTACAGGGGACTCACAAAATGCCGGGTAGAAGACAGCCCCGGCACGCGGTCAACTCCCTCTACATGAGGGGCGCTCACCCCCCACCGAGGAGGACCACCCCTTGCCGGGCCGGTGGCGAGGAGGGTGAGGAGAAGCCACCGTTCAAGGACCGTGCGGTGGCTTCCACCCCCGTCGGTGGAGGAGGGCGGCGACCAGCCGAGGTGGGCCTCGGCGCCCGGCAGGTGGGCCTCGACACGGCGGGGAGGTGGCACTTCGGCGAGGCGGACCCGGCGGCGTTAGCGGCGATGGGGGATCCACTTCCTTTGCCCACAGGCTCTACCTCGTCGAGGGAGTCTACTTGCGCGGGCCCTCGAAGCTCCCGGCGGGGCCGTTCCCACTAGCCCGGCGTCCCGTGATTCGACCACATGGCGATGAGTAAGTATTATTTCAGTAATATTTCATATGACATGTTGAAAATTGAATTGGACACTAACAATTCTTCTTAATAACTTGCAAAGCAACTAGGAAGTAGTGTCGGGGAAAGGGCGCCACATCAACGGCACCATGGGCCTCTGATTCGGAAGCACTACCCGGCATGGTCACGTATGCGGGGGTGACTTCGCCACCCGGTCATGGGACCACTTCTACGCCGTGGTAGGCGGCGAGTACGGCACCGTTGTGGCGCGGATCAAAGCCGAGTTACAGGTAAGTATTTCTAATTCACTCTCAATCATCCTTGAAATAATGAAATAATACATGATGTCTCTATGCGGGACTACTACACGTGCGACCACGGGTTTGAGAACCGAAAGCGGCACAAGTGCGGGACAAGGTGCCGAGGTCCCGATTTCGCGGACTGTACTACGAGACGCGGCTCCGGTGCATCATCAACTACCACACCGACGTCCTTGGTGTACGGCTGAAGAGGTCCGAGACCAAGACCATGACGCTCACCAAGGAGCAGTACCTCTCGGTAAGTACGAAACATGAATTCCTACTCCTTCCACGAAGAATAGGTATGCCTCATTCTATATTCTGACATATCAATAATTTGCTGGCACGCAGCAATGTCCTGATTGGTGCTCGGGCACGCGCCTCTGCTGGGCTGCAATAGTGGAGAGGTGGCTCTCGGAGGAGTGGGCGGAGAACCACAAGGTCCTCCGGGACTGCCGCCTGCAGATGGGTGGGCCGGCACACCACCAGGGCAACCGGAGCCTCAGCGCGTACGCCCAGACATGGGTAATGTTCTTTTTGTTTTCATCTTTATTTATTCTAACGCTCAATTCACATTATTTTGTAATTATCTTTGTGTTTCCCCCGCAGTCCCAGACACACCAAGGCCAGGATTGCAATGAGTTCATGGTGTTCGCCATGGCACACAAGGGCAAGGCGACGGCTCCTGATGTCACCTACAACCCGGCGGATGGCCCTGAGGCGTACACCAACCCCAGCGTCTACACCAAGATCAGCGAGTACACCTCGGTGGCTCACGAGCGCCATGGGGAGGACTTCGATCCGGCCACGCGGCCCCTAGACACAGACCTCCTGATGAGGCTGGGTGTAGGGAAGCAGCACGTCAGGTACTGGATGGCGGACAGCACAGTCGACTCCGCCTCTGTTCCAAACCTCGTCGAGATTCGAGCAAGGAGCACGAGCTCCTCCGTCCCCATATGCCCTCGGTAGCAGAGCTCACAGCAGCAGATGGTGAAACTCCAGGTTAGTACTGTTTCATACGTCGGTCACTGCTGTTACACATCTAACTAGCATTTGAGTTGTTCGAACATTGCGTGTGAATATTGCAGGCCTCTGTGCGGAGGTTGGAGGCCCAGCAGGTGGCCCAGGCGGAGGCCCATCGGCTCGAGATGGAGGCGGTAGCCGTCCAGAGGGCGGCCGAGGAGCAGAGGATGCGGGACATGTTCATCTCCATGTCAAGCCTTCAGGCCTTGCCAGGTGTGGTCGTGCTCCAGTCGCTGGTCGCTCCAGTTGTGCCTCCTGCTCCTCCTGTTTTTGGGACCCCGGTGAGTATGTCTGGTTTTTTGTTTACTCCTTCAGCTTATGCGGCCCTCGTGCAGATACTCATGAATTCGCTTCTCTTTGGTGCAGCCACAGTCGGCGGGTTAGAACCCGACTCCTCAGGGTGGCCCTTCGCCACAGGGCGGATGGCCAACTGGCCCTTCACAACCCGGGCACTCCGCTCCACACTCCGGATGGCAAGGATGGCAGTAGGTATTCGTCGTTTCTCTCGTCATATTTGTTAGGCTTGTATTGGACCCAGACATGTGTTCGTACATGACTTGTGATGGATTATGACTTGTATATGAAGGATTATGGACGATATTTATGTATGTGATGCATTATGTACGATATTTGTGCATGTGATGGATTATCGACGATATGCGTATGTGTCGTATTATGTATGATGGGTGTCATGTATCTGTGATGTATCCTGTGCATATATCTGTGATTTAATTATTTGTGTTGGTGGAAAAGAAAAAATAAAAATAGCATTTTTTTCTCTTTGCCGAGGGCTTTGCCAAGCGCCATGGCACTGGTACTCGGTAAAGCTGGGAGTTCTGAACCTCACGGTTCCCAGCTTTGCCGAGTGCGAGCCATGGCACTTTTCGAAAAAATTTTTCAAAAAAAAATAAAAAGTAATCTTTACCGAGTGCTTGGGTGGGAAGGCACTCGGCAAAAAGAATTTTTCAAAAAAAAATAAAAAATAATCTTTCTTTGAGTGTCGGAGGGAAGGCACTCGGCAAACAATTTTTCAAAAAAAAATAATCTTTGCACCCGTCCAAGTTGACGGCTCAAATTATTTTGCCGTGGTGGTCGTTTGGCACTCGGCAAAGACTTTGCCGAGTGCCCGATATCCGGCACTCGGCAAAGAAACCTTTGCCGACAGGTTCTTTGCCAAGTGCATGTTGCCGAGTGCGGCACTCGGCAAAAGCCGGCCTGTTTCCTGTAGTGATGGCTGGATCGTCCTAGCATACAGACTCGAGTTTTGATATTATATAAATGATATACAACCGTCAGACCACTTCCTACACATTCCTAATCCGTCGTCCAAGAAGAACGCGCAGCTGGTATAATGTCGGAATCGTTCTTGATGGGGAATGGCCCGGTGTCACTGAACGGAGCCTCAGTGATCTTTGAGTTTTTACTCAGCATTGATCCTGATATAACCGAACAATATAAAGTATATAACCCAACGTTTCTTGGAGCGATGTGTCAGCGGCTAATTTTTATTTCTATAATAAAAAAGACCTGATTAATAGCGAGAAGACAGACAGTTGGCAATATGACATAGTGATCACCCCATGTACATGTACAATGTGCGCTCCAACTACGCCACTGTTGAGCTACATGGGTGTCGGCGAAAACCCTAGCAAAAACTGGTGAAACACGGCACACAGCGTAGTCGGGTACGGACGATTTGCCTTGCCCTGCTGTGAACTTGTCCCGGCCAGGCGGGGCCATGATATGCAGATGAGCATGAGCTGCTCACCTTGCCAGTGACCGTTCGCGACGATATGGTGAATAGGAAATGGGACGTATACAGTGCCTGCAGCTGGTTTGGTGCAGGTACTTGATTACACGACACCAGATCCAACTTATGTTACTCGTTGCGCCTCTCTGGATGAGATTTGACGGTGTTCTAGGTGACCTTGTCAATTTTATAGCTGTCTTGTTATGCCCCTCACCGACAGATCTTTTCGAGAAGTGTACGTTTAGGAGTCTATTGGGCGAAGAATGGGTGATTTTTTTTCGGCCTGATAGACTTGTTAGTCGGTCTTCTATCTTAGAACATTCTCAATGTGCACCAAATTGTGTGTAGCAGTGTAGCCACGAACATAGTAGTCTTTGTTGTCGTGTGACTTGAATCAGTGTCAACAATCTGCTTCCTTACAAAGATACACATATAGTAGTAGTTTTATCCTGCGAAGAGGATAAGAAGCCATATAAAAACAATTTCCCCAATAGTCCTCAATTCACATGGAAAATGCAAACATTCCAAAGCAGTAGTTATAAGGGGGATATGATTATTAAAAGATTCGAGTCCTAACGTGACATCATCGAAATGCAACCAGTGCAGTGGAATGGCATATGAAACAGTGAAAGGCCGCTGCCTGCCGCCTAGCCCTAGCTAGTTCGGACCCATCCAATCTTGGACTAATCATAGTCGGCGACCGTCTGGTCCCGCGCGGTGATGGCCGATTTCTGCCGTGGAGCCGGCGGGTGGTGACCGGCCCGGTGGCACGCGCGCCCTTCACACGTCACAGCTCACAGCTCAGCGAGCGTGCACAGGCCAACCGCTATTGGCTGCCCGCCTGGCTGGCGCTGGCTTCCCCCGGCCTGACAACAGAACGGCAGCACCAGCAAGCCCAGCTGCCGAGAACGAATCATGCCGTGCGAAGTGTCGATCGCCATGATTTCAGCCCGATACCGCACTCACTCCCTCGACTTCGTCTCGAGCCTACAATGCGTACTGCAAAGTGTAGGTTGTTGTTGCCACTTGTCCGGAGAATTTAAGGTGATTTCGTGGTGGTTGTGTGCATTTGAAAAGTACAGAAAAGTGTATATATATGTGAAAAAAACCGAACCGGTTGTTTTGCAAATAAAACAACAGGGGAGACGTGCTACAAAAAGATACTAAATTTAGAAATTATGGAAAACCAAAACCATATACTAGCATCAATTCAATCAATAGACTCAAATTATAACAATAATAATAGTTGTTGGGTTTGGCAATAGCAAATCGTCAATTTTAAGATTTTGCAAGCTCAATCTTCTAAAGATATTTTTGGTGAAACATGTGGAAGGAAAGAAACAGAAAGCAGTTTCAACAAAAGCCCTTAACCCACGTCGGTGGCCAGCCTTTGCAGAGATGACATTCTTCAGTACGAAATGGCCATGGCACCTAGAGCAAATACAGATTCTTGGACAAAAATGTTTTGTCGGGTTGTCGATAGTTTTTCTTAGGAAGCTGGTGTGCTTTATTTTCATTTTTCTGCTCTAGGTAGCTTGTACAGGAGAGTCACTGATCTGTAAGTAGTTTGTACTTTTGTTTTATACTTTTTTCCCTTTTATTCGTCTAATAAAATTTACAGCAAAGCTTTTGCCATCCCTTCTAAAAAAATAAAGATACTTATAAGGATATGAATATGAGATGTGTATGTGTTCCTAGAGGTTAGTGTTGACTATAATATGTTCTGCAGGAAAAAAAAATGCCACTGTAAAATTTCACAACACAAACCAACAACCCCTTAAACATACAGGTAGTCTTTGCTGCCTTATTATGACCTATCCTGTTGCACGCCTAGTCCAATTGTTGGTGCGTTGCTGCATGCTTCTGCTGGATGTGCTGCTAGTCAGTGGCTCTTCTTCATTTTTTTTTTATGGTCAATCAGTGGCTCTTCTTGCCGTGCAGAGTGGCTCTTCTTGCCGTGCAGGTGGTATTTTCTGTTAAGAACCAATCGATTTCAAATAGTTTCATCCCACGGCTTGTTTAGGTGGCAAAGGCACAAGATTAGTCCATCTTTAGATGGCAAAGATAGAAGATTAATGACATGGCCTAGTATAACCATCCATCCATACGAACGAATCCTACAATACCATTATCGTTGAAAGTAGAGATGGTAGTGGGTAGCGAAACCCGATTAGCCGACAGATTTACCTGATAAAGAGGTGGGATAGGAGCTTCATCAGCAGGTATACTAATTGGTGAAAATCTTTACCCATCGGGTATACGGGTATGGGTACGGGAACAGACTACCTAAATCCATGTACCCACGGTTAATTTATACCTGCCTTGTTAGCAACACATATATATTCATTCATTACTATGAAATTCACTTATAATATATCTATGACTGATAGACTATTGTGTGCTATGACTTGGAGTTCATTTACATCCAATGTTTGCCCTTTGTGGCCGTAGTGGATAGAATAATTATTATTGTAGCATATGGTCTCCTTGCTGTACTAGTCTGCAACTCTGCATTTCTGCCTTGTCCTTCTGATTTCAAACAACCATAGCCTTTACGTTTCGACGCTCTTTTTAAGAGCTATATAGTAGCTTCAACAATATGAAACAACAATAATCTATTTTGGTACAAACTTCTGAATTTCGTGGACAACCTTATATATGTACACACCTCAACTTCTTGTGCTACAATAATGATTTCCTCCTGCTGCTTTGGGTCAACTGGTTCTTCAGTTAGTCAAGCTCCGGGAGCAAAATGGCATACGATGGTCCCTTCATGAACTAGTGACTCCTGGACTCCAGCTGATTGTCTGGGGCTGTCTTTTTTTGGTTCATCTCCAGAACCACCAAAGTGCAGCATCTTCAGCCAAAAAGATCCCCAAAATGTATGTCCGGAAAGAGAAGTGGTACTGCCTCCGGTTCCACCTGCAGCTGCAGTCCAAAGCTCTAGCCGTGTCTGTCTGTTGCAAGAAACATGTCATGCTGTGCCAGCAATGCCGCCCAACCACCACCATCACCACAGTTAGTTCTTCCTCTAGACGCATTATTAATTTGAATTGAAGTATACACATATATCCCAGCTACTAGCTGAGGAGCCACAGCGGAAGGTGGTACATTCTCTGATCACACACCACAACCACAAGGGGAAAAAATAAGGTTGACGATCGAGGACCTGATCATAACGCGGGAATGATGATTTGGCATGTTTTTTTTTTTTTTTTTTTTGCCGTTCTTATATATGAAACTAACTATTATTGAGATTGCATTTCATTTCTTTTCTCCATGCATGCAAACTAGCAGGCTTAAAGTACATGGATTGTTTAATTGAAGGCAAGCAAGCTCATCATGGTCCCTCCAGGAAGCATTATAACACTTTGATAGGGCTTGCACCCACAGCATTCAATAGAAATATTAGGTGTCTGAATTCCAGACAGACAGATAGAGAGACAGACGCATGCATACTGAAGAGACAGAGTATCTTACCAAGGCCTTGTTTGGATGGGGAGAGAGAGAGAGATTGAAAAGTCCCTGAAGCACTTCGTTTTTATTTGGTAAACATTGTCCAATCGTGGCCCAACTAGGCTCAAAAAGATTCGTCTCGTGATTTACAACCCAACTATGCAATTAGTTATTTTTTATTTATATTTAATGCTCTTTACATGCGGCAAACAATTTGTGAGAGGAGAGAGATTGAAAAGTCCTGTAGCATTTCGTTTGTTTGTGGTAAATATTGTCCAATCGTGGCCCAACTAGGCTCAAAAGATTCGTCTCGTGATTTACAACCAAACTGTGCAATTAGTTATTTTTTTTTATTTATATTTAATGCTCTTTACATGCGGGTACAAATTGATGTGATAGAGAGAGAGTGTAAAAACTTGCAAATCCAATGTGCATCTAAACAAGGCCCAAGTTGACTACGATCCAAATAAAACGATCAGAAACCCATCTGAATCCGATGAGAAACAAGTACTGTAACTGAGATATCAGAAGACGCGATCGACATCATCGTGGATGGGAGCACGCAACGCAATCATCAGTAGTTCCATTTGGATGACGGCGGTGGAAAAAAAGTACTAGCAAGCTAGTACGCCGTGCGCACGCCTGATCCGGTTCCGGCCGGCTAGGGCACACGACGAGGACAGCGATCATTAGATGAGGACGGAGGAGACGGAGGCCTCGCCTCGCATTTGGAGCTCCCCAGTAGGGTTGTTGCGCTATGATGAGCTCGAAGTAACTCCCTTTCCTCCCCCTCCTCTTCCCTCTAGCTCGCGCGCGCAAATAAATGTGCATTTGATCCCAGTAAATGGAGGGGCATTTATGTCCTCGTCGTCCATGGATCGATCGGACTATCCACCAGATTCCCTGTTGCAGGTTGGGTTTCAGATTTTCAGTGATGAAATGGGAGGCGACCTAGAGAGATGCATGCGTTGCGTGCGTACTCCTACTACTACGTGAGAGCTACTAGCTAGGAAAGCCATGGGTTTTCGATCTCACTGTTCACTGTTCTTGCAAAGCTAGTTGATAGATAGTGCAGTAAATGGTGGGTTAATGGCGGTACTAACAGCACGGCCCTGCAAATCATTGTGGAGCCAATGCGACGCGACGTGTGTGATTATTGCAGCAGATAGAGATGTTAATTTTGAACCCATGCTGCATGCATGCCATGCATATTGTATTGTATGGGATTTCTGGTTTCAGTTCCATCTTCTTCGTCCGCAGCAGCACGGCCATGCGTGTTTGTGCAAATCAGTGAGAGGATCGCCGGGTGACTCAGCGTTAATGCGTCGCCGGCCGGGCATCTCTTGACTAGCTAGACAGCGGTACGGCGGCGAGAGCAGTTATCATCTCGGTCTCGCGCACTGCTCACTAACGCGCAGACATGCCGTAGAGCATAAGGAAATGAATCCAGTCGATTGATCGAGCGAGCACAATAAATAAAGGAGAAAGAAACGTAGGAGTATATTATGATTTGGTTCAATGATATGCAGCCTTCCCGTGCATGATTGCAAAATATGTGCATGTGTCTTTTAAGATCCGATAATGATTGCGATACCGTTCTTTCTACACCATCAATACGTTGATAGTAATCCATCAGTGTCCAAGTACATTAAACATATAAGGGCGTATTTTATTTAGCACAATCTTCAAAATTAGATTTTTATGAATCTAGCTATATATGTGGTATATCTTAGCTAAGCTAGTAAAAAATATATGCAAAAAATTTAGCTTTTGGTCAGTGTGAATGTAGTGTGGGGGCTGAATTGAGCTGAGTAGCAGTGGCAAATGTTTTGCTGTCCTTTGATTTTTTTTTTCAAAAAAATGCACTGTCCATCATTCTATATAATTTTCGGCTGCTGTTTTGCTTCTTGCAAACTATAGCAGCCACCGTTCACTAGGCTTGTAGCTGTAATGAAATACGGGTATGAACCCGCTCGTGAAAAAAAAATCGGTTAAGACATCTATAACTATGAAGTTTCAGCTAACACATACATACTCTAGCAGCCACAGATCTGTTATTGGGTAGCAGTGGCAGTCTGCTCGACAGCTAGCATAAATATACAGTATATTGCTTTGCTCCAACCTTTGCATATATGTCCTGAATTGACGTCCACCTTCGTTGATCCAAATGTTGTTGTCATGAGCCTTAGCTGGGCAGTATTGATGACCCTCTTTTATTTTTTTGTGTGCGCAATGGTTAGGTACTGATGATGAGAGTGCTGGCGGACTAATGACTAGCAGCAGTGACACTGACCTTGCTATTAAAGGTATAACCTCAACATCAATGAAGCTAGATGCAATATTGCAGGCAACACATTTATGGCAAAATTGACGATTGGTTTTTGTCTCTTATATCGTGCAAGTTTGATTCTAGAATCTAGATTTTATAGTACTTGTGTTGATGATGACGATTTTTGTTGTTAGAGAGCGGGAGGAGAGATCTCTTGTGTAGCTATTTACTTGTTGGCGAAACTAGTGCAAATGTTATCTCCAAGACAACAACTTATATTGTCTGTTGGGTAGTAACTGTTGCCGTCCGGTAACAAACTCTTGAGTGCATGGGGTTAAACTGAAAGTGCAAGAAAAAGTTATGTTGTTCAACTATCATTTGTAATTTTTTTTATAACAGTTTGATCAACTCAGTTTTCAAAAACAATTTATCAAACACAACTTATGCTACCAAAAGATTTTCAAGATCACATTTTTAAATATGTTTTGCAGTGGATTTTATTTTTAAAATATGTGGAGACAAAAATTAGATTTGGCATGTTTGGGGGCAAAGGTGTAGGATGGCTATGTAAAAGAGAAAAATAAAATAAAAAGAAAAAAAAAAAAAGAAAATTTGAAGAAAAACTACCTGCTTAGGTGGGGGTGTGAGCGCATGAAAAAGTCTATTATAGCTTCATTAACTATTGTTGTTGTCCGACTTCCCTGCTTAAACTAAGAAAACAGATATTTTATCCCCTTGAACTCTTGAAACCTGCCCTAGTTTGGAGTGGTTTTGTCCTTTTCTAAGTTTAAAAATTGGGCAAATACTTAATAAGGTTTCAAAAAATTGGGTAAATAACTAGATTGGAATATGCAAAATCTAATTAAAATATTTAGAGTTCATGGAAATATCTCTAGATGCTTAAAAATAGACTTATCTCTAGAAAAATGGGGAAAATGTCCAAGAAAAATCTAAAATATTCCACAGACATTATGCAAAGTGTATAAACATGTTTTTAAAGTTTTGCATGGAAAAAATATGAGATATATACAACTAGTATGAATACAACATACATTAACGCTGAATGCATTCATGCTATTAAATTTTGCTAGTTGCTTACTATGATTTATTGCTATAAGTTTTAAAAATATGTTTTTACATCGCTCAAAATGTTTTCAAAAATCCTATTTTTTCTAGATATTTTTTTCATTTTCAAGAGTTAAATGCATCTTAAGCATCTAGAGACATTTTCATGAGCTATAAATATTTTGGATTTTGGCATATTGTAATCTATCTTTAGATTTTTTTGAATTTTTAAAATCTGGGAGACATTTTCTATGGTTTAAAAAACATTATCTATTTAAAAATGTTTTAACTAAAAAGATAAAACCACATTCTAAACCACACCAAACCAGAGCAGGGAGGTGACTTGAAGGATTTTGAGAGTTTAAGGAGTAAAATGTCTGATTTTGAAATTTGATGAGGAGGAATATCATATACTGTGACGATAGTTTTTTTAGGAGGTAGAACAAACTTTTCTTTTTTAATGATTGGCCTGTTAAGTTGTTTCACTAGTATAAATGGAATGAAATCATGGCCCGGTCCAAGGTCATGTAAAACTGGCCCTATTTATGAATGGGCTGTCTCAGAAGGTGTAAGCATAACCTGGCCTTTTTATGTGAGATGTCTAAGGTCTTTATAAGTCGGTGATAAGCTAAAACATTGTAGAAATAGCTGATTTTCTATGAAAAGAAAATACTATTGGATTATAATTTGAACCGACTTTTTAGTCAAGCGAACAAGCTGTCCAAAATTCACTCAAAAAATACATATTTGTCAAAAGGTAAATTTGTGTTCTAGGCAATACATTACGCAGATTCACAAGTAAGTGTGTACTTGCATCAACATTGAACATATCACTTATAAGGCCTTGTTTAGATGGAGAGAGGAGAGAGATTGAAAAGTCCTGTAGCACTTCGTTTTTATTTGGTAAATATTGTCCAATCGTGGCCCAACTAGGCTCAAAAGATTCATCTCATGATTTACAACCCAACTATGCAATTAGTTATTTTTTTTATTTATATTTAATGCTCTTTACATGCGGAAAACAATTTGTGAGAGGAGAGAGATTGAAAAGTCCTGTAGCATTTCGTTTGTTTGTGGTAAATATTATCCAATCGTGGCCCAACTAGGCTCAAAAGATTCGTCTCGTGATTTCTGACCAAACTGTGCAATTAGTTATTTTTTATTTATATTTAATGCTCTTTACATGCGGGTACAAATTGATGTGATGGAGAGAGAGTGTAAAAAGTTGCAAATCCAATGTGCATCTAAACAAGGCCTAAATTTATAATACATGCAAGAGCTAGTACACAAACTTGTCCTTGGATCCAGCTCCAAAAACGCACAACATGCAGATGCATCAAGATGCAGGAGCCATCAAACATCACGCGTCTAACGGGCTCGGCCCGCGCACACCATGCCGATCTGTACAAGATCCTGGGCCGGCAGTTCCAGCCTCGGCTGCGCGGGCCTGCAGTTTCTGTGCTAGAACTCGTAGAACTGCCCGTGCTGCACTATATGTATCCCCGGCGGCCTTGGCCTTTCCTTGCCGGCCGGCGCAGCGTCGACAGAATCCCGGCGAGGCGGTCTACCGTGACACCTTTGTCCGTCCTCTGCCTCCCGTAGTGCCACCCGAACATGGCGAAGGCGAGGACGTACGGTCAACACGGTGAACGGCAGTTGGCAGCCAGCCGCCGTGTCCAGGAATTAACTTGGTCATGACTCATGACGGCGGTCACGTGCACGCCTTCCAAGGCAATGAACGCCGGGATGTACAGCGCAGCTAGCGAGGACCGGAGCCCGGGGGTTAGCTAGCCAGATCAGCAGCATGACCAGTGTTTGCAGGATCGTGGTTATGAGCATTGAGCATGACAAATATGACACAACAAATTAAGAAGGCTGGATGTGTCAGCAACTGAACATTTTCCGACAATAATGCTACTGAAAATTCAGAGTGGTCAGTGTGACTGAATACCAAATTCGTTGCTGATCTCTCTGCCATCATGGAATCCAACGGTGACACCGAGTCGCCGACGCAGAGGGCCATGAGCTTGCAGTTGGCTTCCGACGAGTACAACTCCCCCTGGTTGTTGTGCCGGGAAGTGTGGATCAACGTCACACGGCCCGCACGAAGTAGTCGAGGAGGACGGCGTGCTTGACGACGGCTGCGAGCGTCGTTACGATGAACATTGGACAACACACCGTGCCAGGCACAAACTTGTAGAACCCGTCAGCATGGTCATCGCTCGTCGGCGTTCAAGATCAGGTGCACAGTTTGCCCGGCTCGTATGTGATTGTGAGCACCAGGGAACGGTTATATGGTGAAAACAAAAGCTATCCGGAAAACAGAGGAGACCATTTCAGTCCTTGTTTAAATTACAGTCCTTGAGCTTGAAAGAACTTAGAATATAAGCACCTAAATGGACCGCTTGTTGAAATGGCCGAGATCAGCAAACATTGCCTCAGCACCTTTTGCAGTAGTAAGAGTTCAGATTAGTAGTACATTGCAACCAAAAAAAGCGCCAGAAGGTTATACAGCGTGTAACAATTTGTAATGTATCCTGATTCTAAAAAAAATTGTATTGTATCTAAACATTTTACCAGTGATGCATGCATGGAACAATGCCGCTGTGACACCCTCTCGAGCAATATCTGAAAGAAGTGGACCACATAGTAAGGCGACATGTCTCGGGTAGTGCCTGATGATTCTGAATATGCGGATGGCAGGAGCCGAGAAAGTCCACGCTGCCATGATTGGGGAGAACAGGAAGCTAGCATGCGAAATGCCGAATCTTTGTAGTAGGAACAGCATGTCGAGGTTTTGATTTGCAGTCATTTGACTTCAAAAAATTTCACGATATTTCATTGTACTCTGTGATATTGATAATGTACTTACATTTGTGACAGAAGGGAAAGGCCTTCGTAGACACATCTGGTTAGAGAATAAGTCTCAGCATGCCATAATGCAAGGGTTGTCCTGAGTCACTAGATGCAACGTCACTCCCGGGTGCAGCAAGTCGTCCAAGCCTAGTGCTTTGCTCGCCATGCCGCAGGATCGCTGCACCACTATAGCACAGTTAGTTAGACTAACGCGCAGTCCTGCTAACGTGTATAAGATGTACACACTGAGATCAATGAAGTTATGCGGTTGATCATTCTCCCTCTTTCATGGTACCAGTGACCGGCGGATCCTCCTTCCAAAATCCATTCTCCACAGCTTCCACACCTATGGCGCCTTCGCCCTCCTAGTCCAACTACTCCTTCGACTTTGACGGTTTCACTTTAATCCACCCGAACCCGCCTCTGTTGTTGTCCACCAAACTATCAAGTGTCAACATTCGCTCCCAAGATCCTGTCACGCTCGACCTCAACAAAGGCAACTACTCCCGATGGTGTTGCTTCTTCGACTCCGTTCTTGGCAAGTTCGGACTCACAATGCATGTCCGGTCACCAGTGCCGACGGCGGAACACACCGATAAGTGGCAACCTATCGACTCTGGCATAGTCAACTGGATCCTCAAAAATGTCTCTAAGTTCGTCTTCAACATCGTCCACAAATCACATCTTGCCGCCTACTCAATGTGGTCTGCCATCGGCCTCAAGTTATACGGCACTTTGTAGTTCGTTGTCAAGGAAAGAGTCCTTCAATGGCGGACTACAAGGAGTAGGCGGTGAAATGTGGCTTGTGGATGATGTCGAAGACGAACTTGGAGACAGTGTTGAGGATCCAATTGACGATGCAGGGCTCAATGAGTTGCCATTCATCGGTACGCTCCTCCGTCGACATTGGCAACCGGATGTACACGATGAGTCCGAACTAGCCAAGAACGGAGTCGAAGAAGCAGTGCCATTAGTAGTAGTTGCCGTCATCGAGGTCAAGCATGATAGGCACATGGGAGTGGATGTTGACGGTTTGGAGGACAACAACACACACGAGAAAGGTGGATTAAGGTCAACGTCATAGAAGGAGTCGGGGTGGGAGGCGAAAACGCCATAGGTGCGGAAGTTGTGGCGAACGAATTTAGGATGGAGGATCCACATGTTGCTAATACTATGAAAGAGGAAGCATGCATAATTTCCTAGGTCTCAAGTTGTACATTTTATACACAGTCTAAAAACATTAGTTTAACCTACCGTGCTATAGTGGCGTAGCAATCATGTGACATGCCGAGCAAAGCGCTTGGCGTGGGTGATGTGTAGTGCCTAGGAGTGGCACTGTGCTAGGTGACTAGATCCAGCCTTTGCATTACAACATGCAATGAATTACTATATTTACTCTATCTTGTAAATGATTGCGAAGCTTATATTTATAGGGGAATGAATGGACAATACTAGATTAAAAAATGTCCATAGATGTAAAGCATATTCCTATACATTCTAGGGCACAACGATATTTAATTTCTGAATCCACTAACTGATCCACACGACCCACATCAGCACGCTGCACGCCTCTCCTAGTGACGAGGCATGGCTACCTTCGGTCTCTCTTGCAGCCTCTCGCAATGTCATCTGGCCAACAACCCAGGGCGCGTCTCATGGGCACCTTCAGGCTTTTGCATCTCTCAAGCACCATTGTTGGACGTGGCGTCCCCACCTTCAGTGACCTATCCAAAGACGACCAGGCCAGAGTACTCGGAGGACGCCCAGGAGTAATGGCTTCTTCAGGGTATGAACCCACACGCCTTCTCGCTAGTTGCATGTATTCTATGTGTTTTTTATTAAACACATGGAATTGAATAATTTAAGAACTTTGGATCAGGTTCATTATAATATAGATTATAAACTACAATGATTGTTGTTTGGTTTCCTATATATTATGGTGTATTATTCTTAGTTTTCAAGTGAAAAGTACTCATAATCACACACATAAAGAGGTTCAGTGGGGATTCTAGGATCATTGTAATATGTGTTTTGAATATAATAATCCTCCTCATAAATAAACTAACCTATTTGGATCTTAATCAGATGATGTTACTTGATTATTATATAAACATAGTGAATTAAAACAGGCGCAAACTTAGAAATTACTTTTATTTTTATAATAATGGCATAGGTCATGGTCGCAAAAATATGAATTAGAAGTCCTTTAAATAAAAATGTAGGATGAAAACAGAAAAGAAAAGGAATGGCCGTTGGGCTAATAAATTATTGGGCCTTGAACATCTTTTGTTGTGAACCATGTGGAAAGTTAGATTTTGGACCTTATATTTTGTCTTTGTAATGATATCATTAGAACATCTGTCGCTTCCAGACGTGGCGTGCCCACATTGGCTCACCCTACCGCCTCTTCCTGCTCAAGGCCCACTCGTCTAGACTCGTAGTATGACTTCTCCGCTCCGCAGCCTCGGTTTCTCCATGCATGCTCTCTCTCTCTCTCTCTCTCTCTCTCTCTCTCTCTCTCTCTCTCTCACTACCTCTAGCTAGCACACCCTCCCGACGAGAGGCTCGCCATGCCAAGCGCCTCACCTATGCCGCCCCTGCCTGGGCCTCGCCGGAGGCAAGGCTGCTCGTCGAGGCGCCCTCCCGGCTCCAGAGCTGCTCGCCCCGGTGCCACCGCCGTGGGAGCTGCTCCTTCCCCGCCCCTTCCACCCCTGGTGTCCTCCCTCCACCCCGGTGGCTCCTCCTCCACCCCGGCGTCCTCTCCCCTACCTCGGTGGCCTCCCTAACCTGGCATCAGCGTCCTCCCTAATAGGGAACTCCCAACAACCTCAGATATGATGGCCATGGCGCTCCTCACGCCAGGCTCCCCCCTCCCATGTTGCAATAGTATCTTTTAATTGTTTCAAACGCTTCAGAGGTATATTGCAGTTGAAGCATATGTATTGCAAAAGTAGATCGGGAGATGTTTCACATGTTGCGATTGTTTTGGAGACATGTTGCAAGTGGTTTGTTTGAAATGTTTTATCTGGTTTTCAGACGTTTTATTGTTGCAAGCGTTCTTGATTTGGATGTTTGATATATTCCACACATATGTTACAAGTGTTTTTTATCATGATGTTGCGTACGTGCTGCAATGTTTTCAAGTGTTCTTCAGTTTTTTTCAACTGTTTCAGACGCATATTTCAAATGTTCCATTTATTTTTAGCCATATGTTGCAATTGTTGCATATAGATGTTGCAAAACTAGATCGAGTGTTGCATCTCTCTCTTTTGACCGTCTTTTATTCTTGTCAATCAGTTCAGCGTACTGACTGAATGTAACACCTGACATCTTAAATATACCAATTAGATCGTGATGGAACACAGGAACATGCGTCCATCAACGACGAACGAACACTAGCCTAACACAGGACGCGTACAACGACGACGACGGCGACCCCATACAATTTAATACAATCAAGCAATAACCCATGAAAAAACGAAACAATAATAGTAAGTTGACTTGTACACACAGGAGAGGAGAGGCAAATCTATCTGATGAGGCAGGAACAAGGATGTTGTTCACCAACCCGCCGTCTCATCATGCTCTTTCCGCGGTTCCGATTGACACGTACGTTGACTGGACTTGCCGCCTCCTCCGTCGTGGTGGTCGTCGTCGTCGTCGTCATCCTGCTGGCTCCTCCGGGCGTGGCCTTCTTCTTATTGCACACTTGGTTGACGACGACCCGGAGAATTGTTTGTAGCTAGAGAAGAGAACTGAATTCACCCTGAGAAAAGAAATGGTCGCGCATCAAGATAAGAGAAGAATTAACGCGTGCTGCGGACCTACAGAAGACCTGGGGAAAACCGGCCGGGGAGCAGCGCACAGAAATTAACGAAAAAGAGAAGCAGAGAACATATATAGGAGCTGAGTATACGACCTACTGGGCGTGCGGCGCGACCGGAGGAGCGTTGTTGGCGACGTCGGGCTCCGGCTCGACGTGGCCTCCGTTGGCCGGGACGCGGTTGCCGCGGCGGCCGCGCGGGGCGCGGTTCCTGCGGCACAGCTGCAGCCTGCAGCGCGGCAGCCAGGAGAAGAAGCTCCCCAGCACCCGCTTCAGCACCTGCCCGCGCTTCGGCACGAACCTCTTCTTCGTCTTCCGTGCGCCGGCAGCCACCATCGTCGGCGGTCGTCGGATGGAGGAAACCGATGATGAGCGTACACGTGGGAACGAACAAACACTTGTGGTTAGTTGTGTGTTAATTCTACGTTTGGGGTCGCGCACGGCACGGCAGGAGGGTTCTCCGCCGGCCGGAACTGATCGATGAGGCCGGTGAGGTGCGACGACTGTGCAAGCTTTGATGAAGATCGAGCAGCAGCTAGCTGTGGACGACACGACGACGTACGATGTACACCGCGAATAGACAGTGGAGTGACTAGCGAGCAAGCTAGTAGTACGTGCGGGTAGAAGCAGGTAGCTGCAGGAGGTCTCTGCAGGCGGCGCGAATTAAGGTGTGGAGTGGAGGCGAACGATGGAGGCGCATGCAGTGAGCTGTGCTACTGGCCGGCCACTTTGTGCTTCAGGCGAAGGAGGAGGAGGACGGGCCTTTCTGCCGATGTGCGTTTTTATAGCCCACCGACGCGGTCACGGCTGGACGACGGGAGTGTGTGGTTGGGGTAGGTTGAGGCCGCGACAGTTCGTAAGCTAGCTGATCGATAAGCCGAAACAACTCATTTGGTGTGAGAAAAATACTGTTTAAATGGTTAGTATAATTGGCTATTGGTACTTTGCTTGTTATTGCGATATATAGTTCATTTGCCTCGTTTGGCGCGTCGTGTTCAGCAGCTAGCTAGCTATAGCTACAAAAATCCAGCTACTGATGTTAAGGACCAATCGCATACTACATCATATCGGCTACGTACTGTCGATCGAGAGCATTCTCAATAAGCCTCTGTTGGTACATACTGGAACATCTGCCGGTACCGAACGCGAATCTCTCTTGGGAGCCACACCAAATGGAAGGCACACCTGCTTTGCATTGGACAAGACTAGCTAGCTAGCAGAGCTGCAAGAACATGCATATCGATCGAAAATGGACGATACTACTCCTATCTGATCAGCTAGCAGTAGCAGATCCCGTAGCTGGACACGGAATCGAACAAGGGCGGACTGGGGGAGGTGTAATTAATTAGGCTCCACCCATGCGTCGATCCAAAATTAAAGAAGAAAACGCGTTCCGATGGTTTTTTCTCGTCTGGTTCCCCAGCTCTGTGTTCGGCCTTTCCTGCGTGTTTCGCTTCGACGCGGTAATATTACGTGGAAACATTATTTTTTTTCTTTGAACCAATAGGATAGGCGGACACGGTATTCTGTGTGGCCTTGGTATAAATGTACTAGTATATAAAAATATAGTTGAAACCTCAGTAATAATAATGTCAAAAATTAAATATTTTGAATGGAAAGCATGCATATATTGGTGGTGGTAGGGGCTTGGTTCTAGTATATAATATTTGTTATACACGAAGTCGTCGTCATCACCGGTCTCAACGACAACGCGTTGTTGTTAGCCGCGTTATTTTCTCATCCCGAGATAAGATCGATCGATCCCTGTCGTGGTCGTCTCCTCGGATCAACAAGCTGCCCCGTCTGCAACTTGAATGGCTGGGCTGCTACTTTCTATTACCGTGGAGCACGGGCTAGGCTTGCAAAGTTGCAATAATAATCCAAGAACAAGAGCCAACAAGCTGGCAATGGAACGACGAGACGACCGATCGATCGGGCATTCCATTTCCATCCATCCTCTAATCTCCTTTATGAGCAGATTAGATAGAAGAGTAAAATGTCATTGTCTCTGTCCGTCCATCTGTTCATCATTCGTCAATGCTCGACACTATCGCTCCACACACGCTGGAGACGAGACGACGAAGCTGCCGCGCACGCCCAACAAGATTGGTAGCAGCTGTAACAAGACTTGACTGTCCTAGCTTTTTGTTTAGTGGCGAAACAAGCACGCGTATGATTAAATAAGGAGAAACAGGGGATCAGACCACGGTTTTATTTGAAACCAGGTGTGATTTGATTTGCCGGAGATGCTACTAGCAGACTTGCTTGTGACCTGAGTAGAGTAGCTATGCCTGAGTACCTGACCCCTACAAGTAGTATAGTACAGGAGTACTCGTACGTAGTATGCTAACCTAGAGGTAGCGTTGTTTCGGTTCTCTCTCGCAACGGCTGCCTAAACCTACTTGCTAACTTTCCGTACGTCGTATAGTAGTACAACTTTTATTTATGAAAAGGAAAGAGAAAAAAAAAACTGATGAAGAGAGAAAACGAAAGGTTGTGGGAAAGTGCATGTCAACACTGAAGTCCATCTCATCGTTGCCAGGCCGGGTATACATAGCAGCAGATCGAGCTCTCGCCTTTGTCAAGGTAAAGGCGAAATCTTGACCAGAGGATTCATGACCAGATTAGATAGTTGCGAGTGAATTGCAAAGATGCATCTTTGACTAATGGAATTCGTTCCTGACATCACCTTGACATGTGTTAACTTCTCAACAGATTGTTTTTTTTTTTTAGCAAAAGATTCTCGACACTTCGACAGATCCTAGGCCTTGTTTAGATTCCAGATTTTTTTCACTCCCTCTCTATTACATCAAGTTTTAACCTGCACGAATGAAGTATTAAATGTAAGTAAAAAAAATAACTAATTACACAGTGTTCAAAGACACCGTGGGCTGCCCGCATTGGCTGAGTTTGGGCCGGACAGAAGGACCAGGGCCGGCCCCTGACCAAACCCGCTGTCAAATTTCGTGCGTGCGTGCGTGTGGTCGTGCTCCGATCGCAGTTCTCGTCAGTCGTCGTGACTACACTACAGACAACTCCACTACCACTAGCGAGTCAAGATAGGGGATGACCTCTGCAATTTCCATCCAGAAAAAAATGAAAAAAAATTAGCAGCCTTTTTCAGTGGCTACCGCGCTGATGTGTGCAGTGCGCGTATCTGAATATATCATAATAATATATATGCCGATCGGCAGTTTTTCCACACGGTCCATGTGCACATTTGAACCGAGGAATAATAATAATGGCCTCGGTCGCAGTTTCCATGCATTTTGTTCCGGTCCCGTCCATGCTTGCTAGCCGCTCACTGATGTGATGTGATGGGTCTCTCCCTGGTAGAACCGTGCAGACAAGGAAACAGAGACAGGGACTTCATCACATCAGTCTCGAGTAGGACCGGCCAGACGATAGAAATGGAGGTTCCGTTTTGGGTTTTAAATTTGATCCCGACGTTTGGATCATCGTTATTAATAATCTTATTTGAATGTCCGTACACTGTACTCTCTCCGTTCCAAAATGTCTGACGCTTTCGCTTCTTGAGAAACAACTTCCGGCAATTTTTATAAATACTAAATATCATCAATTAGTATCATAATTAGTATCATTGAAAAGATCTTTGAATCTAGTTTTTTAATAAATTTATTTAGAGATATAAATATTGCACGTATTTTCTATAAATCAAATCAAACTTATGGCACGAAAACCAACGACGACAGTCAACTTGGAACGGAGGAAGTATATCGTAATAAATAATGCATGGCCAACTGTCTTTTAGGAGCAGAACAAAATAAAACGCCTTCATCTTGTACGGAATTTTCTAGATTTCTTGGACTGACGACGTAAACTGTCATGGGTTGGTAGAGTAGAAAGATGAAGCGCGTTGTGAATTAACAATGCGCAAAAACAGGTACAACAGTACACAGCATCGATCGTACAACTGATGTAAAAAGCTACTCTTTAGTGTTGCTGCCTGCTATGCTTATTAAGGCCCTGTTCGCTTGTCTTATCAACCGGGCTTATCAGCTATTCGAACAGTATTTTTCTCTCACATCAAACTAGCCGACTTATCTTATCAGCCGGCTTATCTGACCAGCCGGCTTATCTCACCATTTGTTTAGCCCTCGAATTGACGGGACATTTGTCATATAATGCATGCAGGCTGTAAGAAAAGAACAAGAAGTAAGAGGAAGACACAGAATTGATGATAATGGTGGTATAGGTTTTCTTACATTACGACATTACGAGCCTGACAAGTGGCACCAACCTATCCTGTTGATGTCCGGCCGCTTCGTTGAACTGGATCGGATCGAGCGCACGAACGCGTGATGGCGATGTGTCGTCGTCTCATGACACCGCGTGGCCCAAGATTTCCATGCGCGCGTTTATACGGACGAAAACGAAATCTGATGATGATATGCATGGTTGTCTCAATCTTGATTTTTCTTCTGGCTAGTAGTAGTAAATTCTTCTAAGCTAGTGAAGCGGGTCTTAAAAGTGACCGACGAGCGAGGTCATGCACGGCGGCAGACGGCGGCATGCCTGACCCGACGACGACGACGCGAAATCGTGACTACACTGCTGGAGTGTTCCGACGACCGGCGCGGCCAGCTAGGAGCGGCCGGGAGTGCAGGAACGTACGACTAGCTTCAACGTCATCATGGAGGCAGTATGAGTTTTGGATCAAGAAAAATGACATGTCCAGATGTGCTGCATGCTTAAATTATGATCAGTATTCAGTACGTACGGAAGTAATAAAGGATTGTTATATATTAGGCAACATACTAACTAGTGAGCAATGTATGTAGTGCCGGCGGAGCGATTTCTTTGCTACATATAACATACAAATATATTTTATCATATCACTCAGTTGACGACCAAAATGTAATCGGAGAGTTGAAAACGGATTAGGGAAAGGGTGTATATAAATAAATAAGAAAAAAGTGAAACGGATCGAATTTACAGCAATTTGGGCACAATAGGAAACATCCTGTAAAAATAGGCACAGGTAGGGATGAAAACGAAAATGATAATTTTTGATTTTTGACAATCGTTTTCGAGTTTTTTCCGATTTTCAGGTTAAAATGGAAACGATAATGGTAACCGAAAAAACAAAAATGATAATGATAAAATTAAACAGAAATGAAAGTGAAAATGATTTTGTCCTCTTCCGATCGTTTTCGAAGATTTCCGTATTTAGCCGGTAATTTATTGCCGTAATTACCAATTCAAAGGTTTTAAATCCTAATTTATTATAGACTTGCTGATGATTTGCACACAATCTACTTTGCACCTACAAAAAATATGTTTTATGGAAAAGAATTGTACGGCAAGAATGTTATCGTATAGAAATAAGAAGCCAAGAAGGCAAAAAAAAAACAATCAATTAGCCAAGCAAATCACATATTGTACCTGTAACTCTAGTAGTCACTATGCTATTTTAAATCAACTTAGAACTTAATTGTCTTTGTTACGTGGTTTTTTATTGTTTGAGTCTAAGATGGTGTGAACTGTGCGGTTTTAGCTTGTAGTTTTTTAATTGTGACTTTATTATTAATTGTCATTTGAGATAGCTCGAGTTATATGGCTCTTTTGTGTTATATGATTTAACGTGTTTATCGTTTTTAGGATACCGTTCTCATGAATTCCGATCGTTATTGATATATTGTCCGATCGACTATTATCATTTTCAAAATTACCGGAATATCGATACCGTATTCATTTCCGACAATATCGTATCGATTTCGTTTTCGAGAAAGAATATTGAAAATAAAAATGATTTAGCCTCCTATCGACCGTTTTCGATCGTTTTCATCCCTAGTCACAGGCCGGTTTTGCAAACTGCACCCTGCCTGTGTCCTATCCTCGCAATCGCACAACACCAGGCCTGGCCCAAGAAGGCCCTCACGTGGACAACCCAAAGCTCCAGAACCTGAGGGAATTGGAGAATCAGGTTTTTTTTTTTTTTTTTTTGATGAAAAGTTGGGGAATCAGTTGCTTGGTGTACGAATCTGCAGAGGCTCCGATCAGTTTATAGGAAGTTTCCTAACACCCTGATCAGGCAAGGAAACGGGAAAGCATATTACAGAACCGATTACATCCATCACATCACTGCAAAATCTTAATGATGCATTGATGCTTAACGGCACCTTTCAATTGTCGAAACCAGACAAATTTAGACATTTGGCTAGTTCCAATTTTTTTCAAATAATAAAAAATTGTACTTAATTCAAAATTAATTTACTTACAATTAGAAAAATATGAAACCAGTACCAGATTTCTTTTAAAAATATTATCTGTTTGTTGCTGCTCTAACTAACCAATGAGCATGCCTAACGCAATAAAGGAGTAGGAACATAGATAAAATCAATTCCAAATAACTCCATATAAATCATAAAAAGGTACATAACATTTTTAGAAATAACTGGTACTAGTTCCATTTTTTTCTAATTTAATTTAAAATAAATTAGTTGTGCATTGTACATAGTAAATGAGTTTATTATTATTATTTTTACAAAATGAAAAACACCTTTGAAACCAACCCAGTATGACAGTTGGAGGGTGTCAGATTACCTGATTTCGTAATTCAAGGTTAAAAATCGGACTACACTAAATGTTATGTTTTATTCACAAATGAATGTGGAGTGCAGTGGTACAGATGTGTCGTGTGAGTTAAAGACGATCATGGGTTCAAATCTAGAAACCACTCATTTTGCCTTTGTAAATAGTATTAACCATAGAGTAAGGTGCCTTTGTAAATAGTACTAACCATAGAGTAAGGTGAGTACATGTGCATGTATGTCTATGTCTGTACTATGATTTAAACTATACTATGTTCTTTTTGAAACTATCTTAAGTTTAAGTAAGTCTGTAGAAAATAGCATTAACATTGTTAAGTTACTTTTTCTAAAATAGAGAGTAAAAGTATATGATTTTTTAAATAGAGGGAGTAAAAGTATAAAAAAACAAATTTTGATGTATATATGTTCTAAAATTTATTGTTTTTAATATGATACCTTTTATAACGGTACAAATTTGTGGTTAGCTTATTATGCTGTTTTCCATAACGGTAGATGTAAAAATATATTATTGGATCCAACTGGACCTTTTATTAGTTATAGTAAATGGATAGCTGCGACATGTCACTGCAGGAAAGGTTGATTGATACTGAAAGTGTCTAATGCTTTAAATCAGAATAAATCCTCCAGAAAGATACAGAGTTCATCTAAACAATCAGCAAGGAGTCGGCCCACTCGCTTCAGGTCAAGCAAAAGGTTGAACCAAGGGCAACAGATGATATATTCACCAGATTTCAGATCATCTAAAAGCAACATGAATAGAGAGATCCCACACTAATCAAACACAGTTCCTATATATGGATCAGATGCCAGCAATGCAAGCCGATACACTGCGTCAAGAATCAGGCATCCACAAGTAGTACAATCGACACAGATATGACAAATATACCATCGATCTCCACACAACATCACAGGCTGCTTGTTTATCTGAAGATTCTTGGCGCAATGTGAGAGAACCTTACACCTTTACATGTAGTGGCCTACTCACGGGATCTTTTCGTAGAGGTATATTATTAATACATCGGGGTCTCTGAATGTAGCATGGAGAGTTGAGGCACACCGCTATTTTTTTTAAGAGATACGCTCACTAAGTCGCATCAATAAATGGTTAGACGGGAGAAAGTGGGCGTCCTCAGGTGATTGATTCTATTAGTCGAGTATTTACAAAGACGGATCTAGGCAAATAAATGTTGACCACTGAAAATAGCTATTAACAGAGCCAGGCATTTTAAGAACCCTCCTGATTAACAGAGGCGACACTCTTGATTGGCCCACCTTTAGAAATAGTTGCATAAAAATTAATTTATATATTTTTTCATATGAAGTTGGACAAAGATGAGTTTTATGTAATAAAATTGTTGGTCTTAATGTCATCTACAACTTTGTAATTGATAGATTTTTTATTTAAAAATTAGAGTCTCCAAATTTTGTTTTACTTTTTCATATTGTGAAATTTAAAATTTAGAGTTTTTAAACAACATTGAATGCTGACATAGTCTATACCAAAACTGTAGTTCTCAAATCTCAATACAATATACAACTTTGTAGTTGACGATTGTTTTATTTAAGTTGTTTAGTTCTCAAATCTCAATACAATATACAACTTTGTAGTTGACGATTGTTTTATTTAAATTGTTTTTAGTCCCAAGTATGTGTTTTTATTTACTTCAATTTTGAAATTCACATTTTTAGAATATCAAAATGACCTTAAATGTTCACATGACCAGATGCACAAGTTTCTAGTTAATAAATTTTTATTTGAACTTGTTTAGAGTCTCAATATTTGTTTTAAGTTCTTTATTTTAAGATTTAAATTGTCAAAATTTTAAAACAATCTTGGATGGAGACACATACCACACTAAAGTTATTGTGCTGGACAAGATTTAAAATTTTGTAGTTGGAACTTTTTTCATTAGAGATTATTTAGTGGCTAAAATTTTTAATATAATATCACAAAATGTTGATAAAAAGATAGAATTATATACACAAGTGAATGTGGAATGCAGTTAGAGAGGTGTTGTTTGAGTTAAGGATCTGGGTTCAAACCTGAAAAACACTCATTTTGCCTTGGTAAATAGTATTAACGCAGGCGCGTACTCTCTCCGTCCCAAAAAGGATAACGTTTTGGGTATTCGTGCCACAAGTTTGACTCGATTTGCAGAAAATACGTATAATATTTATATCTTCAAATAAATTTGTTAAAAAACTAGATCTAAAGATCTTTCCGATGATACTAATTATGATACTAATCGATGATATTTGTTATTTATAAAAATTACCGGCAGTTGTTTCTCGGGAAGCGAAAATATCATTCTTTTTTGGGACGGAGGGAGTACGTGCATTCATAGAGGTGCGTGCATACATGTATCAATGTTCATGCCTATACTATCATGTGCAAACTATAAATCTAGTGCCATATTGAATTGCACGCACGGATAGGATCAGCTCAAAAACTTGAACTTTGGAGAAACATGATCAATTCACTCATAACTTGACACACGGGTTCCCGAAAAAAAAAAAAAAAAAAATGACACAAGGGAAAAAAAACGTTTCTTTACTAAGTGGATACTGCATGGCCATGGTAAACTCATATAACAGTTTTTTTTTTCTTTTCACTGATGGTATCGTTAATTAGAAAATCTCTGATAAAAAAACGAGATAATTTTTCATGAAATCCATATATGCCTCATGAGTCATGACTTGATGAGTACCGCAATGACTATGTAGAATGATACATACATGAGGGTTCTCCTAGCAAATCTTTTGGTGTTGCTTGTTGCTTTGATCTGGACCATCAGTAAGCCACCCTACGTGGCTATGTCTTTGGACCAGAATGGACTTTTCAGTTGAGGTCTTGACAGCGCTAAGCAGGGCCAGATTCATTTCACCTCGCTCCGCGCTAGTTAGGTTTCATGTAGTAAAGTTTTTTTTGGAGGTAGCAAGGCTCAAGTAATCCTCAGTTGTTCTTGTTGTTATTTTTTTTTTTTTTTTGGCCAATAATTCTCAGCTGTTTAGCTGACCTGGTTCTCCCAGAAAGAAATAGGAAAAGACCAAGATCTCCGTGACTGATATAAATCTCAGAAAAAAGGCTGATTGATACCGAAAGTGTCTGATGCTTTCGATTAGAATAGACCCTCCAGAATGATGTGAACAATCAACTAGCATTGTGCCCCACTCTGGGCTCTGTTTACTGGTCAGGCAAAAGAATGAACTGAAGACACCTCACAGATTCAGAAAGCACATACTAATCATATTTTATTCTTGTACTGTTTTACATAGATGCCATGAAGACGATTCTGGGTATCATCAGAATCCGGAACCGATACGATAGAAAGATTACAAGCCACAACGATATACCTTCGATATTGAGTTGTTGTAGAACAACCCAAAGCTAGCTTTTTGCATATCAGAAGATCCTAAACACAAACACATATCAGAAGATCCTAAACCCAAAGCTGGCTGGACACTTGCATTATTCAAAACCGTACTAGTGCTTTCTGAGTACAAATAGAATTACCATACTGTCAGATTGTTCATTCTGACGAAAATTCTTGCATTACACCATTGATGCAGGTGCGATATATGTGCCGATGCTCACTCGCCCTCTGCAGAACAGTCGCAGCAGAACCAAACGCGCAGGATGCGCCAAAGGACGTCGCCACGGTGGGGGCGCCGTCGTTTCTCGCCTCCGTCGTCGTTATTGTTGGCACTGACGAGGAATGCTCCCATTCAGAGCTGGAGCTGATGTGCCTACTGTCTAGTGTAGAGAACAGAGCTGCCTGCTAGATCGAGCTCTGCCTGCTCCAAGAGCGTTGGATGTGCTGCTTATAAAGAGAGGGGTGGACCTGACAGACTGACTGCAGTACAGTGCAGCAAAGGGAGCGGAGAAAGGAGGTATGGAAAGGGATTCACTTTCGGCAGTACCGCAGTATCAACTATCAAGGCCCCATTGTAGCCAGTAAAACAAGTTAAGTAGTCAACTATTCGGTCTGTATACAGTTTATATTGTTTCAGACACGGCGCATAAAAAGAAAATTCAAACTGCAAGGTGTACAAAATTTTTCCATAAATGATATATGTGCATAAACTGCATATCTGCCTTTTTGAAAGATTATAAGTGATCTAATCTAATGAAAAATGCTCAAAATATTTGATGTTTTTCATTTAATAACATAATATATCTGTAAATTTGTAAGTGAAATGATCATATTGCATACCCTGTCAATATCCCTTTATTTATGCAAGCCGAGTGTAGCTAGTTACATTTCATATGGTGAAACCCATCTACTGGGTCAAGTCTTTGAATTGACACGAGTGCTCATATTTTTTTAAAAAAATTATTATAGAAATTAACAATACTACTCTTTTATCGGTAGATGGTACTGTGCTGACTTATCGAGCCTAGTCTCTCATACGTGTGTTTATAGGGTGATTGTATATACTTGAGCATCTCTATCAATACTGTATTAAAAAATATTCTTATATTCGTAATCGGATCGGATGAAAGCAACAGATTCATACTTCAACAGAAAGGAACCCTTCAAGGTATATTTACCAAACCAAACTCTAGTAATATGGACCCTACAAGCTGAGTCATGGAGCTGTTATATTATTATAGCATCCATAAGTCTTTTGTGTGAAAGGACATCACAGCATCTAATCTTGCATATAAGGTATGTAATCTGAGTCTTTTTGTGCGCTACATCCCCTATCATTACGGTATCTGAAGCAGAACATCAACAAGTTAGTGGTCGGCCAGCTTGATAGACACGGGTACCTTTGCTCTTTTTTTTTATGCTTGATTAGTCATAATCAATGTAAGACAGAAATAATGTTCTTGCTAAAAAAAAATTAGAAGCGGAGAAGTTTTCTCTTTGGCAGCACATTTATCTGTTTGGGGTCCTACTAAAAAAAGGACTAGAGATATATACAGGCTTGTTCTAGCATAATTAACCCGGCTGTCCATTTGTACCACTCATGTTATCCGCTAGATTACTCATGATTAATCTTATATAGAGACATCATATAACTCACAGAGGCAATCTCTCCACAACAGAATGCAATTTTCTCTTTTTAAGAAGTCAAAAAATTAAAGATTTAACCAAAGTTATATAAAAACACTAATATTTATGATCCAAAATAAGTATTATTAAATTAATTATGAAATATACTTTCATTGCAATCTAGTTGGAGACATAAATATAAGTATCTTTCACTATAAATTTGATTAAATTTGAGTTAGTTTGACTTACACAAATATCATGTTAAATCCTTCTATGAATGGCGGGTGTACTTAGAAAAATTAGTTAAGTTCAATACTCAAAGTATCATATTAGTACATCATAAGTTTGAAACGCTGGTACATGCCAAATGGAGTGTAGTCGTTTAGGTTTCCTATCTAGAACTTACTTGTATCAAAGTATCCTAAATTTGGTATGAGTGCTTTTTTTTTATGAAATACACAAGAAGAAACAATGTTTTTATCTAGTGGGTAAAGACATATACACCCGCTCCTCAGCGAATTATTTGTAGTGGCTTTGCTAATTTTAAGATTTAACGGCTTGGTTTGAGAGGTATACGTGCATACCGTGCTTATAAAGTTACATAGTGTGTAAATGTAAAACATGATATACCTTTCGATTTTTACTATGTGTAGAGGAAGAATAATGTTTTTATGTGTTTATCTAAACATATGTTTCAAGTGTTTTTATAAAAAAATAAATGTTTTTATGCTTTGATATACCTTTGGGGATGTTTGGCCCTTGCTTTGCTTGGCGCTTGTGATGTGTCTTTTCGGCGTGGCCTACCCAGATGTGTGGCGGCTTCTTCGGCCGACCGGTGGTAGGCTTCTTCGAGCTTGGGGAAGATGGCCAATGGCGTGATGGCTAAATTTTGGTGGTGGATGCAAACCAACAGGAGGTGTCGCATGAAAATAACTTTTGCAGGAAAAGGGAAGATGATAGAGTATTGTCCCCTTTGTTGGAGGATGCCTGATTGCATGAAGATTTTTGAGAGATTAAAAAAAAATAGAAAAAAGAGCTTTGAGAGTTCTTATACTGATATAAATCTTCTCTACTAAACAAGTCCTATGATTATGGTATCCGAAAACGAACATCGACGACTTAACTAACGGTCGCGAGCTTGTGGTTCACGATGGATAACCTATTTTCAGTTGTTTTTTTTTAAGAAAGTCATCGATGTTTACAGCAGGGTGCAGTGCGAGTCTTCTGTATCAACAGTGGTCTAGCTAGTCAGACTAGCCGCTAACATTCTTCGGTGTGAGCCTTTTCTAACTTTTCCTCGTTCTCGCCTGACTTTGAATACTACCTATATGTATAGCAATAATACCACTGGCAATGCCGTTACTCCCGTAACCTCAACATAACATTCCTCTGTGAAAGTGAACCGGTATAAAATAGAAGTACTACTAGTACTACGGCCTCATGCTTTTGTTGAAAGAACATTCAGTAGACCCGTGGTTGATTGGTTGACCTTGACGGCCAAATTGGTGAGACTCCAGTCGGTCAAAATAACATCAGAGAATTACGCTGCGAGTCAAAAGTCGGTTGGGAAAGAACAGATTCGCGTGCTAGCTCTATTAGCTCAAGGCATGCACCAGCATGTTTAATTTGTCTCTAATCTGGAGCAAGCACAGCTAGTCCTCCAATAATGCATCGGTAAGATAACATAATGTAAAATGTTACATTTTAATTATGCTTGGCTTATCTTGATTCAATTAAAATCAAATAAATCCTAATGCCGAAGTTAAATGTCAGGTAGAATAAAGTCTTAGTTCTGTATGGGGCTTTGAATAAAGATTGTGATTTTGCTTAAATAGGTGACAATAGTGTGCACCTGTGTTGTGAGGTTAATAGAGACATGGTGTCAACATGCACGTGCACGTGAGCTGGTTTTTCCACTTAGACTAATTGATCGATTGTTACCATTTTCGTTCAGGGATATCTAGGGTTTCATTGATCGATGGGATGCACGATGGAGTCAATTATCGTTCTTACGGTAGTAATGCATGACAGCTATTAGTGATTACTCTGTGATTATTCCATTCATAGAGTCATTATCGATCGTGGGTTTGATTCTACGACAGCAGTCTAGTTATCCGTCGTGGGTTGATGCATGAGTTTTTGGTGGCTTAAGCATTCAAAACACAAGGTCATTACCTTGATCTGGGCGTCTAAGCCCTACGTTCAATAGTAGTGTTATTCTTTTAGCAATGCTCAATCAAGTTTTTACAAGAGAGAGAGAGAGAGAGAGAGAGAGAGAGAGAGAGAGAGAGATGGGAGCACTATGCTATAGCTAGCTTTTGATCGCTTGGTCCAGGAGCCAATCAAAGGATAGGTGTTTCATCTCGAGTTCATTGGATCTCTAGGGTTTCATTGTTCGATGTTTTGAACCCCTCTACAAGAGCCCATGCCTAGCCTTATATACCAAAGGGCAATTGGAGTACAAATTTCACAGTTTCATGGTGTCCCTCACATGCTAAGAGCTCGGACGTGTGCAAGGTGAGATTGGGCCTAGGCTCACCCGTGTGAGGGGTGTGGTGGCCCTTGTCGCATTGCTTCATGCCCAGGGCGTGACCTTGCACTGGAGTGGCCTTGGCCTCACTGGAGCGAGGGAACAGGGCTTGGCCCTCTATGGCTCTGCACGTGTTAGGCTCTAGATGCCTGGTAAATTTTGGCGGTATATTCTCGGTGTCAGTCAGTGTTGGAAGGCTAGCCCAAGCAAAGGCCAAGGCACCCCGTTGCGGCCCTTGATCATCCATTGTTCCCCATGGTTAGGAGTTAGCTTAGCCTAATTGAGCGCCTAGGTGTCAGTGCCTAAAAGGGTGACATAGGGCCTATTTGGTTGCCGCCCAAGAAGTCAAATGCTAACTAGGCAATATAGATACTAGCCACCAAGCAGTCAAAATCAATGGCTTGGATTGTTGACTGGGCAAGCAATCAAACGGGGCCTTAGCTCTTGGCTTGTTTTTTCCAGGTACTGGGGCCTTCTCTTGGGTTGACCTTCTTAGGCCTAGTAAACCATTTATCAATGGCTCGGAGTGTACACGTGAGCGTACACGACATTTGTAGCCCCTGACTAATTAGGGGATTCACTTAAGGGGTTAAGCGGGTTGTCATGGCACTAATCCAGCATCTAATCTACCCCTATGTTTCGTACTCAACATTACCATTCTTGCAGGAATAAAATATAACAACCACTGTTTACTTCCAAAATATCTCTGTGTCTAGGTTCATCCCCCATCCATTATTGCAACTACCTCTAATGTAATTGTAGATACATCACAAGTAGATTTTATTGTACATGAAATGAAAACATGTTTCTAGAAGCAGTGCTTCTAGAGACAGATTGTTACTAATTGCAAAATAATATGATCTACTCCCTCTACTCCAAATTATTAGAGGTCTTAGCTTTTCCATGTGTACCTAGAAGTACTACTGTATACCTAAACTCAAAACAAATGTTATGTATCTAAAAAGCCAAAATGTATTATAATTTAGAATGAAGGTACTACTTTTGAAGAGATATAGGTAGTGAATGAAGGCTGTGAATGAAGGCTAAAATTTGTAACAGCTTGTTAGAAAAGTCAAGAGTGCCAGTCGCGCGCATCCGCGCACAGGCCGCCACCTCCTGCGCGCGGACGAACGCAGCCCAACCCAGTTACTACGGCGACCATCAACCTGGTCGCGCGCAAGGCGCAACCCTGTGAGACGACGACGACTGTTGAGAGCCCGACGAATCGGCTCCCACTGTGGGCCGAGCATCCCAACGTCCCAGGCTCAGGCCCGCGAGCGGCCCGCAGAGCGAGCGGGACGTGCAATTTTGGTGGGAGCGGGACTCGGGCAACGCCAACGCGACAGCGAAACGAAAACGAAGAACAAGTCGATTCCCCGTACGCGCGGACCAGGCCGGTGTCCGGCGTGCATGGTGATGGACTGATGCTAGGTGCAGCATGCCGGCTCGTTTCGGTTCTCTCGTCACCGATTCACGGTCCCGTCTCGGTTTGTCGTATGCTCGCGTCCCGTGCCAGTGCAGGAGCGTCATGTCAGAATAAAGTTGTGTGCTGCACGGGACGGCTGACGGCTCCCCTTCCAGCCGGTAGAGCACGGTAACTGTACGTGTACAGATTTTTTTTTTCATTTTTTCTCCATCATGTCAAGGTTTAACTCGGATGTTTGGAGTATTAAATGTAAGTAAAAAAATAACTAATTACACATATGAGACGAATCTTCTATAATTGGACAATATTTGCTACATACAAACCAAACGTGCTACAGTTACAAAGTTAAAATTTGCCACTTCTACTTGCGGCTGCTTCTGACAAGTGCCACAAAATACAGTTTTAAGGGGCAACAAAAAAAGAGAGAAAGAGAACATGCGGGGTTACTGTACATAATTTCGAAAAGGTGTTCCCGTAGCATTATTCATTGATTGAATCCCAACTCACTTGCGGCCCTCCGTTTCTCTACAATTTTCATGAGCAGACCAATCCAATCGCCTCCGCATTTTTTTTACACCCCCGAAGTTGCACCGATGATACAGTTGCACGAAATAATTCTGGCACGGCAGCACCGCAGCAGAGAGACCCACCCCACCACGAACGCCGCCGGTGGGGTTGCTTCACTGTGCGGGCACCTGCGCTGCGCCATGCCACCGCCGACATTCATCAAAGTCCCACAAAACGCAGCGAGCGAGCGGTTCACATCGACCGCCGACGAACGCCACCACCGACCGATCCAATCCAACCCAAAGAATTGCGCGGCTCCGATCCGTCTCCGTCTTCCGTCGCGCGCCTAGGCCTTAGCAGCCCGGCAGGCTCGGCCCCTCGGCCTTGTTCTGTGGCGCTGCGGCGGCGACCACGCGTGCTGCTGCACCCACAGCCACTGCGGCGGCGGCGGTGACCGTCTTGGCCCCGTGCTCGGTGCGCCCGAGCCGGCCCACGCCAGCGCCGGCACCGGCACCGGCCCGCGCCGCGGCGGCCGCGGCCGCGCTCCGCATGCGGCCCTTGCCGAGGTGGTGCTCGCAGAGCGAGTAACCGACCAGCGTCGGCTGGCTGCACCGCCACCCGCGCCCGTTCACGCGGCTGCACCGCGACCCCTCCAGCAGCACCGCCGGGCCGCGCCGCTTCTTGGGCCCGCCGGGGCTGGTGCCGTTGCTGGTGGCTGCCTGCTTCTTCCCCTCGTCCTTGACGACGACCGCCGCAGCAGGCTGCACGACGAAGCCATTGCTCTTGCTCGTCTCCCGTTCCTCCGCCTTCACCACCGCCGGCTCGTACCTACTGCCGCCGACGCCACCGGTGCACGTCGTCGCGCCGGCGCCGCCGTCCTTGTGCTCCGAGCCGCCATGGCCATTCACCGCACCACCACTGAATCTGCAAGTGCAAACATACCGTCCGTACATACAGTGATTTCAACGCGACCCGCGTAAAGAAACTCAGGTAAGTATATTAATTAATTAAAGTATAAACAGTTATGGTGGCAATGTGCATCGGTTGCGGGAGAGGCCAAGCAAGATCACGCGTGAATGCAACCAAAACAAAACCCGGTAGGCGCTAGGCTTCCCTGTGATCGACAAGTAGCAGTAGCACCCGGACCCAAGTGTGAAGCAAACAAAACCAAAGCGAGGACGGCATGGGCATGGGCTAGGAAACACAGGAATCATGCATTGCGCCGCGGTGCGGATGGATCATGGTCATGGTCATGGGAGGACGTGCCTACAGGAGTGTTTTGTCTGACACTGACTGCACTGCAGGTGGGAGGTGGAGGTGGTGCACTAAAATAATTGGGATCCATCCATGGCGTCCCTCCCTCCCTCCCTCATGGGTCAAGCAAGCTGGCATTGCATCGCATTCGCATCCGCATCGCACACTATGGAACAGTAGAGCAGAGGAGGGAGATCAAAAGTAGGAGAGCGGAGAACACCTATCTAGCATGCTTTCCCATTTTTTTTTTTTTTTTTGCAGTATTATATTATTGTACGTGATACTAGCATGTGTGCACCGATTGTGCCGTCAAAAATTGCAAAGTTGCTAGCGGTCTCTTTTTCCTCTACAGTTGTTGAATCCGTACCTCATGCGACCACCACCACCATCATCAGCGCCATGCTGCTGTGCACCCATGCCCATGCTCCTGCCGCCGCCGCCGCCGACGCCGCAATCCACCACCACATTGTCGTCCTGCGGAGTCGGAGAGCCAGCCACAAGGAAAGCAACGAACGGATTATTCAGCTAGATCTAGCCATCTCCTCCACGAGTGCAAGAGCCAGGCGAAAGAATGGCATGCGCATACATACACACACCTGGGGCAATGCCAATCGCCTGGCCACTCCAGATTTCTGCCCCGCGAGGGGTAAAGATCCGCCGCGCTCGTCGCATGCAGCTGCTGCTTCGCCGCGCGGCGATCCTCCTCCGCATCGTCGTCCGCGCCTGCTGCTGCCAGCAGCCACCCGCGGTTCCTCGCGGCATTCAGCGGCGTCGGCGGCGCGGTGGATGTGGCGGCCAGATCTGAGGAGGGCGGCTGTGGCCTCCGCCTGATCCTCATGGATGAGATGAGGGGGGGAGGGTGGAGGGGGGGGGGAGTGAGAGAGAGGAGACAGAGGAGAGATGAGAGAGATAGGCAAGGAAGGGCCAGGCCAAGGGGCAATGGAGATGGAGATTTGGGGAGGGTGCAAATTAAAGGGCGAGGGCTTTTGGTTCCGCCTTGCCTTTTGGGTTATGCCTCCTCAACCTCAACCTCTCATGCCGCCTGCATTTATTTATGGGGAGTATAAGTGGGATAGAATAGTGGTAGATGGTGCAGTTTTCGGCACTGGTCTGCTGTCTTGGCTTGGCTGGGCATGCACGCCACATGCGCTCGTCCAGCCACCGGAACGCCGTCGGATCGGCGACCGGACGGCGCAGATCGATCCGATCCCGACGCCAGGCCTCCTGCCCACTGGTGTAAGAAACTGGCATCAAGGCATGTGCTCCTGGAGGCTGGAGCTGCGGTGCAGTACTATGATACTATCGTGTAGTGTATGTTATGCCTGTACGTATGGGGATGTAAAACTACAGCCAATGGTGCAAACGCACCGAGTATAATTGGGTGCTTCGATTTTTTTTTTTTTTTACTTTTTCCCCTCTCATCCAATCTTTTCTGGCTTTTGATTGGTTGATTACATTACATTACTTGCTGGGGTTTGCGAGAGGATGGATCGAATGCCATGGAACGGTCAGATCAGGGTGGGGGTGATTTTAGTCAGATTCATCAGATGCAGCAGCAGTGGGAACAACTGGGAGCGAACAGGGGAGTAAAGCGAAGGGTTGGGCGCTGTCAGGGGAGCATGTGTGGGTCGACGCGTCCAGCTTTTGGGCAGCATGGCGGGGCAGGAGAAACAAGCCAGCCAGTGCCCAGTGGCAATGAATCATCTCGCCTCGCCGACTCTGCTGCCCTGCGGTGCGGTGCGGGCACCGGACAGTTGGCACCCCATATATAGACGGCGCCTCGTGGGCGTTTCCGTCCCAGTGCTAATGTTCGGCGCGACCATCGCAACTGGATCCATACGGATTTAGTCACTCTGTAGTACAATAGTACTTGATTGCTTGCATGGCTTGGCTAACAGATCAGATCCAACGGAGGAAGCGCACTGGACTGGACACGGCAAAATTGCCGCTCTCGTGGTTGCTTTGCAAACTGGTGACATCTCCCAATACATACCTACCTGCCAGACGAGGTAGGACTGTGCACAAGGGCCCTTCGTGGGCTAGGATGCAGGCTCTTCGGCCCATGGACTTTTGCACTGTCACAGCTGCACGGATGTGGGCTGTACAAAAGGGGTCTTCGTGGGCTCACGGAGCAGTGCGATGTGCAGATGAGGACAGATTTTGTGCTGTCGCAGAGCAGAGAAGTCAGAAAAAGTCCGATGCGATTTGCGAGGTTCAGCTCATGAGTCTGATGCTCAAGTATCAACAGTGCAGGCATTTTGTGAGAATTCGAATTCATTGACAATTGACATGCTACAGAAGCATTCAGTACGAGACCGTTCGGTAAGAACAGCTCCCATATCATCGACAGGTTAAGATTGCTGAGCCATAGTGGAGTATGTGCACAAGAATGAGGCCTAACTGTCCTAACACAAGTTATCTGACGAAAGCAGAGAAAGAAATCATGCCAAATGGGCTGACATGGTCGTCATGTTTCCTTGACTTAGCAGATGAATTGTGTCACTGGCTTACTGCGAAATGTCGACAGACAACAGCAGAAAGTGGAGGCCAGAATTTCTTTGCGAAAAGGGAACAAACGCAGACCAGAAGTAGACATCGTAAGGTCAAACAGCTGGCCACATTAACAGCATCTGCTCCGCGCCTAACCTTCTGCGGCACATGTCCTTCGAGCTTTCAATAGGAGTACATCCTAGATAAATTGCATCCAGGACATACATATCTGCTCATGTATGTACTCCGTAGTACAATGTTCGCTAGGATAAAAAATGCCAGCAATGCGTGGGTGTCTAAACTTTTTTTAAACTTTGGACAACACAAGGCTACACAGAACGTGTCTATACATTTTTTTTTAACTTTAGAACAAAAAAAATTGCCAGCACGAGTGCACAAGGCTCTATACAGAACCATTTTTCGACCGTATAAACAGTTAGGTACTGCATCCTCACACTGTCACATCCATCCCCACAAACAAATTTGGTACCACAAATTATGCAATTCACCAAACCAAACACTCCATCCATACAGCAGCTTCCTTTTCCACTCAACTGTGATGAAAGTGATGAAAGTCTATATCATAGGACACCCTTGATGATTAGAAACATACACGAGAACAGGAAGGAAATCACAGAAGACACAGGAGCATATATATCATCACATCTATACTATTCTTTATTTCATATTAGCACTAGATATGAACTTTACAATATGATGTCCCAGAAACCTCTACTGAAGAATTTGTCTGGGTATTGGGAGGTAGCACTAACTGGACAACTTTACTCTCTATATTGATTTAGGAAAATCCTAGGTCTCATGTCGACCTTACTTTGATCACCGTGTTGACTATTATCCTAGAAAACAACAGATCATATACAGGCACACAGCAAAAAAAAAACTGCAGTTGCCTTTATTGTTGGCCCATTTGATGCTGCTTGATCAAAAGTTGAGCATAAAGCAGTTCATTCCAGGAATCTGGTACTCCAGGAAGGCACCAGTGGCTGCAGTCCTGGTATCTTTCAGGCGATCTCCTCTCCTCATCAGTCAGGTTCTGCTTGCGGTAGATGGAAGGGTGTGCATCCTTTCTGTAGTCAGTCATTCTCGTTATGTTCAAGTAAACAACTGGAGTTTTCATCTTGTGGATCACATCCTCCAGAATGCTCATCTTGGGTGGGTAGGTTGAAAGGTACTGTTCATTGGTGATTGGATCACTCTCCTTGTCACAGCTACCGCCTGAATTCCATTGGCCGCCACTGCATAGTGGAGATGCAAAGCAAAATATTTATTCAGTTGACCAAGATCAAATATATCATGTGGTAGTTCGCAATAGAAAAGGCAATGCACACCTAAAATGAGATGCTGAGTAGCCTCTGAATAACACAGCAGTTTTTTGGGGGTTAACATTGGCATCAATCCACTTGGACCAGGTGAGAAGAGCTTTATGAAAGGCATCCATGACATTTAGCTCATTGTACACATGGTTACCTTCCTGATAGTAGTCCTTCCTGTGGCACAATAAATATGTTGTCAGTGTTAAAGCAAGAATGAAATGGAGATTCTTATTCAACCAAAGAACAAGGTGAGTTACCCAAGAGCAGTTTTCTCATGTGTCCACCAATGTCCAGTATTGAAAATGAGAAAGTCTGCATCCTTGTACTTCAATGACGATTGCTCGACAAGATCAAGCCTGAGAGTTTCCTTTTTCTTTCCACTGCTCACTTGCGTCTCCCATTCCTGGACCAGGAATGGGGAGCGGAAGAACTCCACACTGCAGTTATAGTCCTGAATGACGCGAGTGTAAAAGGCAATTAGGCAACAATACTAATTAGTTAAATCAACGAATATGTTGCATAGTGTAGAATCTGAACTTCAAAGACTATAATACCGTGAACAGGAAAGAGTATGAGCCTTCGGTCTTGAACTCACGCCTGCCAGAGGCCTCAAAAACCTTCCTCTTGTCTTTGACAGAATTTCTCAAAATACACACAAGGGATTCCCACATGTTCCTATTGAGTGAATCACCAACGAAAACAAGTCTTTTTCCTCTAAGCCTCTCCAACATATCGGTTGGGTTCAATCTGTAATGACACAAACATGATCTTGGCAAATCACAAACCTAGTTTGAAATGAAATCATTAAAACCATTGAATTGTTCTAATAACCTTATCCTCACCTTGGGATACTGCATCCACTGGGTTGCCAACGGAGCTTCTGGTAAGCTAGATCTCGCCGACCGTTGAGATAGCAGTCAAAGGGCTCATCAATGTGAGGACATGATCCCTCAGGGTAGAGAGGGTATGAGTCATCCCTAACCCAATTCCCATGGAACATATCGCAACTAGCCACTTCCTTGAACCAATCAGCTTTCTTATTTCCACCAGAACTACCATCCTGTTTTATTGATGACCTGCTTACCTTACTGTTATTTCCAGATTTTGAGGAGTTTGCTTGAGACGAATGGTTCTCTGATGAACCAGCACTACCCTGAGCAGCATCTCCTTTCAGATTATTCACGGTACCACTGCTCACGCTGGGAGCAACTTGGCTCCCGGTCTGTTCCTGATTCTTCACAGGGGAAGATGCTACAACCGTGCTGTTGTTCCTGGGAGATCCAACATCTTTCTGCCCTACCAATGCCAAACTCCCAGTTTGATTACTAGCTGGAACAACACTCACATTTCCCTTACTGCCCCCAACTTTGCCATCTCCAGCACTGCTCTTTGCCGGACTAGAACTTCCAGGTGATTCATGGTTTGCGTCTCCACTTCCACTGTCCGGTTGAGCATCTGAACTCTCACTCGTCGCAGCCTTTGTATCTTTACTCTTTCCCAAACTAGAACTTACATCCGATGTATGACTTGCATCTCCATTTGGATTTCCTGGCTGAGCATCTGAACCTTTATTCAGCTCAACCTTGGTATCTGTGCTGTTTCCAGAAGAACCCCCGCTCCCGGCTCGAACAGCATCTCCAGCATGAGGCTTTACAGTGCTGCTATTTCCAGCAGCCGAACCACTGCCTGAAACGCCACTTCCACTCTCTGCCAAATTATTTGAAGATCCGGTGCTCAAATCTACCTTCCCCAAGCTGTCACTCCCCGCGGAACTATTGGTGGAAACATCACTTGCAACTTTGGCCTCAGCTCCGTTATTGCTGACATGTCCGGCAGCAGCATTGCTGAGGGCTCCGCTTCCACTTTCCGGCTGCTTATTAGACCCGCCGGCGGCGGCGGCTGAACTACTGGCAGGAGATCCACTGCCGCCTCCGGTAGTAACGCCTCCGTCGCTTGGTTTATTCAGATCCACCGCGTTGTTCGGAGTCCCGTCACTTGAGGCGGAACTGTTCGTTGGAGCTCCGCCTCCGCCAATGCCAGCCCCGGCCAAATCGGCTGCGGAAGGCACACTCCCAGCGCCCACATTGCCGATCGGAGCGGCGCCTCCACTTCCCAACTGCTCACCAGAACCAGCCGGTGCAGAGCTGTTGCTGCTTCCCGCCGCGCTCCCCACCTGCATGGTGCTCGCATCACGGCTCACCAGGCCGCCACCGCCGCCTGATCCGCCGGACGTGACGCGCAGCGGCTCTGGCGAGGGGCGGGCGAGTCGGCGGGCAGGATGGACGAGAAGAGGCTGGAAATCTGCGAGCGGTACGGCGCCGTGGACGCGTACACTCCGCCGAACCACGAGGCGCCAGCGCCGGCGCCCGCCGAGGGAGGAGGCGAGGCGAAGGCGACGTAGGCGGTGAACGCGGCGAAGGCGAGCGCGAACCCGTACAGCATGAGCCTCGCGCGGCGCCGCGAGCGACCTCCGAGCGGGCTGAGGGGCCCGGCGTCCGCGCACACCAGGCCGCCGCTCTGCTTCCACAGGCTCTTCATGCCGCCCGGCCGCGGCGGCGCCGGGCTGCTACGGTGCGCCGCGCTCCGGTGTGTGTGTGTGTGTGTGTGTGTGGAGCGCGGCAAGTGGAGGAGGCGGAGGCGACTAGCAATAGCAAGCGAGAGTGGCCGTGGTGGTGGTGGGCTGGTGGCGGTTGGGGACTTGGGGTGGGAGGCGAGTGGCTTGAGGAAGCTTTGGGAGAGGAGGGGGGGGTGGTGGTGGGCTATGAGAATTTTTGGGTGCCAAAAACTAACAAACCCACTACAAATCCGTTGAGATTTCGTCGACTGATTGTGAGGGCGTCCAAGGAGGGTCAGCGGAGAAACTGCAGGATTGCGCTGGTCAAAATATGGCAGGGAACCGGTATTATCCCATGAAGAAATGTTTCATTTCATTACTTTACGAATTTATGGTTGACTTTCCTAGTGGCTACCCCTTCTTCAGGAAAAAAAAATAATTATACTCTCTTGTTCTAAAATTATAGTCGTTTTGGGTTTACATGGCACAAATTTGATTTGACTTATAGAAAAATATGTGTAATAATTATATTTTCAAATAAATTTATTAAAAAATAGGTTCAAAGATCCTTTCGATGATATTAATTGTAATACTAATTGATGATACTTATTATTTATAAAAATCGCCGGGCAGTTGTTTCTTGGAAAGTGAAAACGACAAGAATTCTGGGACCGAGGGAGGATCATGCAAAAAATAAAATTCTAATATAATATAGGGTCAAACCATATTAGATTTAATCAAGTTTATGAAGCAAATGTCTAGAATGATACCAAATAAATATTACTAGATTCAGCATGGAACACACTTTCACACTACATCAGTGTAATAAATATAAATTCTCTTTTCTAAAGGTTCCAATAGATTTTAGATAGTTTTGACTAAAAAGACGTAATCGGAATATACTCCCTCCGTCCCAAAAAGAATAACGTTCTCGTTTCCCGAGAAACAACTGCCGGCAATTTTTATAAATAATAAATATCATCGATTAGTATCACAATTAGTATCATCGGAAAGATCTTTAGATCTAGTTTTTTAACAAATTTATTTGAAGATATAAATATTGTGCGTATTTTTCTCAGAATCGAAGTCAAACTTATGGCACTAACACCCAAAACGTCATCCTTTGGGACGGAGGGAGTATATATCTCTTCGAGATGGGGATAGTATCTTGTACATGCTCAACGGATTCGAAAAAATAGAAATGATAAATTTGTTGTCATTATTCGCTTGACACATGTATATGTGTTGTATGGTTTGAAGCAGTACCACCAGGATTTACTTTGGTAATGAATCTAATATAGCATGTCTTAGTATAGGAAACTTGTATAAAACGTCAATATGCCCAAGAAAAACCTAATTAAGGAACTGAGGGTATCAATATCAAAGGTATGTTAGAGGGAGTTCCACTTCCATTGTTTTCAAGCCAACGGGATGTTGTACCGGGGACACCCCAAAAAGCCGCGTTATTATTGCTCCATGCTGCTGCTACCTTTGCGGGTCCTTTTCGTCCTCGATCGATCCGGTGCGGCTCGCGGCGCGCAGGCCGCGTGTTTCGGGTGCGCACACGGTTCAGGGAGACACCGACAGGTGGGACAAGCGGAACGGGACGAACCGGCGGACGTGCAGCGAGAAGTCCCGCCGCGTGATTGGCCTTTGGCGGGGGACGATTGGACGCGTGGCGTCGTCCTAATCATGGCGATGGCGCCGCCGTCCGTTCAATCCGGACGTGTGTTTAGAATTTCAAAATTTGGCGTCTGAATCGCAAAAAAGAAAAAGAATTTCAAATTTTGGCGTGTGGATAAGAGGACTGTGTCACCCATGTCAAAAGTGCCGCGCTTCTTCAAACCTGCCAAGGAAAATTTCGGCTTCCAAATCCCTCTGTATTAGCCCGATTGAGCTGTACTCGTATAACCATGCTGAACAAAGGAAAATTAAAGATATACTACTGGTACTTTGGTACGGTGTGCGGTGGATCTCGCGTTGTCTCTGACATAAGTGCCCGTTTGACAAACGACCCTGATGGCTCATGCACGCACACACACACACACACACACACACACACACACACACACATGCTGACATGCTCACATGCAGTAGTAGCAGCTCTTTGCGCGTCTGTCTGTGTGTTTGCCGACTTGCCGCCGTGTCCGTACATGTGTGCTCTTGGGCCAGCCGGCCAGGAGGATCTGCGTCGGTGGTGGCGTCGCGTTTGGACTTTACTAGGCGAAACCGTCCAAATAAAGGCGTACGTCCCGTTGCCCTGCTGCATGCCTTTGCCGGGGCCTGAGAAATTTGATGTGGTCTCGAGCGACTCTCGGCTCGACAGGATCCCTGAAAATTCAGAAGAGGGAAGTAGGAGTAGTATATATATTCATCCAAATCCAAAAAAAAAAACGCATCGAGCCATAGACAGGAAAAAATGCTGATGAGCTGATCAGAAGCATCATATATATGGAAAGCACTGGCTGTGAAAGTTCAGTCTACTGCTTCCTGTGGAAGAGGGAAACATGCAACACGCGCGAATTGTTAGGTACAGTACAAGCTCACCGGATCGGTGCCGGGAAGCAGCCTGTGTGGTGTGGGAACGTCGACGCCACGACAGTGTTCCGGCTACGCACTGCATCTACTGCGAGTCCGCATCACTCGCAGTGTGGCACGTCTCCACTACTACTAGTACCACTGAAGAGCAAGGCCGGGTCAAAACCGAAAGGGCTATGCGTGCGATCTGAACCGATCGGACACGCTGACAGGGGGGCGAGTAAACTATCCGACATCATGATCTATAGTACTAATCAAAGTGTTTGCAGCACTTTTGTGATTTCATATACTAATAACTAGTAATACGGAGTAAAGTATTAGCAGTAGAATGTACTAGTAATAGGCGCAAAGCCTCGATCGAACATTCTTTTAATTCGCGAGTCACATGCACCCCAAAAACCAGTCACATTTCGAGCCGTCTCCCTAGAATCTCCTAGCAGGTAGCTATAGCTATGCTAGAGGCTGGAACTGGACCAGTGCATAGCTGTGTTGGCCTGATACAATTGTACTCCTTTTGGCCTTTTGGTGTGGGGTGGCTTTCAGAGATTCGTATTCGCCGAACGAATGCGATGGTGCCCAGATTTCGTAACGACTGTCTCCTCTAATTTTGGTTGATCGGTCCACGGCCCGGCCGGGCCACTTTTACCATTTCCTGATCATGCATGACTGTTTTTTTTGCCCCAATGTTCCCCCTTTTTTTGCGGGTGTGAGTAACGGGTTGGTCACGTAGTTTATTGAGCATTCCAAGGAGAAAGTGCTCTGTACTAGGCTACTACTACTAGTAGATGGATGCAGCAGATCCATGGAGATGGAGTACGATTGAAGCAATGCAAAGCAAGAAGGCAAGGCCATGTTGGCGCTTTAATCCCTGCCTTTGCAAAGCATGGCACTTGAATTGTAATAAAGGTGGTAAAAGAAGGGAAAGCATGCAAAGCGGCCGGCGCGCGATTTGCTAGTGCCATGCATGTAGTATGACGCAGCAGCGTGTGCCGAGACGTGCGGCATCATACGTAGAGGGTCAAGGTCCAAGGATGATGACTCGGCTCGGGAGAAATCAGAAATATCTAGTAAAAACATTGTGAGTTTCGAAATGGAAAATTTACGGTAGTCTGGAATGTGCTCGTTTGGTAAATTTTTGCGGAATGGCCTGGTCCACCAAGTAGTAACCCACAAAAACTTTTATTAATATTTGTGTGCGGGTCCGCATGCGCTGACGAAGTGACGATGCCCACGTTTCATTCAGAGAGAGCAGTATGATGAGATTGAGGTCGATGGGACCGCTTAACCCTGGTGTCAATGCCTCCATCCACGTTGTAAAGACCCGTACACAGCCGCTGATACGTACGGCTAGTGGTACGATGTACTATACTGGTATAACGTATTCATCAGACAGTGACATGATGAGCATATGCATACATATAGGGAACACCGTCATGGCGTCCTGGTACATTTTTCCAAGGTGTATTACACCATGTCCTATACTCAACGATTATACAGGAGAGATGATGGATCCAATAATCCGGTTGAGAGCGACCTGCAACGGCAATTGAACAAGCATACTAGTACAGGAACAGCAACAGCTCCAGCTCCAGCTCCAGCGGGACTGACAGCCTGACCCGTCATCGAGCTGCTTGCTTCATCACGAGTCACGACATGCATGGCAAAACAAAAGCATCCCACGAAGATTCCGCGGGTGGCTTTCCTCTTCTACGCGCTGTCTGCCACTGACAGTGCGGGGGCCCAGCCCGCCCAGGCAATTAACGGGCCCTAGAAAGAACGGGCCCGCGCTCAGCGCTGGTTCAGTTCGGTCTGGTGCGGCCCACGGCTAGGCAGAGCCACTGACCCAGGGCACCCAGCCCAACTCCCAAGAGCGGCACGTATGATATGACGACTTGCCGGCGGCACGCCGCCGAGGCCAACGTCTGGGCACTGGGCGCCCGTCGCCCGCCGGCTTATCCATTCCATCGTGCCGAGCCCGAGCTACACTACACTACACTACTGCGTGCTCCGTCGTCGGCACGATCGACGGCTCGGTCGATCTCGTCCGCCGTCGGTGGGCGTACACCGATCGCGCGTCGTCGGCGTCGGTCGGATCAGATGGAGGCGCATGCAAATGGCCGAGCGAGCGGCCGCGGAGTCCGTCGGGTTTCCATCAGTGATGGGCCGGGGGATGGATCATGGATTGGGAAAGCGACGGATGAATAAAGGCCCGGTTTGTCCTGTCGACACACACAGACGGTGGCGCTTGGTTAGCTAGTGCGATGTTGACCTCGGCATACTTTTCAGTTCATGGCCACCATGTTCTCTCCCTCTGCTAAATACTAGTACGTACGGCACGGGCGGGACCATGCATGCCATGTCCGATTCGGCCTCCACCTTCTTTTGCCCATGGGCCATGGCCATGGGAGGAAATGAGGAAAAGGGTAGGCCGGCGCCGGCATGTGCTGCTGCAGGGTTTGCACCGGCGCAGGTCATTCTGGTGTGGTTCGTGCGTACGCCAGCCATGGACTAGCCGAGTGTGGTTGTGGATGTGAGACGCGCCATCTTGCCCATTGGATGCAATGCAGCAATACACGGCTACCCTTCGTCCCGTGTCCGGTTGGACTGGGCTTCGATCTCCAGAGAGGTATAGGTGGGTTAGGGATTTCGAGTTCTGCAATTATTCAGGGACGGGGACAGCGCAACGGCCAGTCATCCGTTTTCGTGAGAGAGAGAGAGCGCCCCACAACGGGGCTTCGCTCTCGGCCCATTTTCAAACCTTCTACGCAAGTGGACGCCCATTTGTTGATTTGGGCCTCAAATCCCCAGCTGGTGGGGGGTAAAGGATATCTGCAGCCGTGTCCGCAAAACCATCCTGGAGGCTCGTTTTGCCGGACGAACGCCCGCAGCGGCGTCCGGGATAGCATACGCTATCCTCCCGGAGGCCCCGCCGCCCGCCAAAGCCAGCGGCTTCCCCGTGCGTCCACCATCGGCCAGCGTGGCGTGGGGCCCGCGTGCGTCCGCAGGGAGCATGGGCGGGGCGTGAGAAGGGGGCCGGGCGGGGCGGCGAGGAGGGTCGCTCGCCGGGGCTGGAGAAGAAAGCCGGCCGGGGGCGACGCCCAGACTCGCTTGTGAGCAAATTTTACCTGAGGTCCGCCGCGCGCTCCGCCGTCCGCCATGGTTGCCGTTCTGCCGCTCGGCTGCTCAGCGGCGCCGTGATCAAGGCCCGCGGCTCGTCCGTCGCACCCGTCGAGGAAGCACCGCGAGCCGGATCAGGGAGCCCGCCACGTCGAGGGGCCCCGGCGCGCGCTGCGTGACAGCGAGGGACGCGAAGTGCTGCGGCGCCAAAGACAGGTCGACGGACCGCCGGCGCCGGTTCGCGGCGGCGCCACCGCCCCGCGCCCGTCGCGCGCCAGCCGGCGCGCGAGCCTCCGCCGCCGCGCGCAGCTCACCGGCCCCCGCGTCGCTCCCCCGCGCTCGCCCGGCTTCGCGCGTACCCGGTCGCCCAGCGCACAAGCTCGCCCCGCTGCCCCGGCCGCTGCCGCGTGCTCGCCACCGGCCTCAGCGCTAACCGGCCGCCCCTGCTAGCGAAGCTCGGCCGCTTCTGCCCGGCTGCGGCCGCTGAAGCTCGCCCGCACTTGCGGGCTCTCCGCGCTGCAGGGCCGCCCCTCGCGCCAAGGCCGCTCTCCGGCCTCAGACATTGCGGGGACAGCGAGGAGCTCGGCCGCCCCGCGCGCAAGGAGGCAATAGGCAGGCGTGGTGGGGAGAAGGGAGAGGTGAGAGAGCGGTGGGAGGAAAAGTAGAGGAGAGATAGGGGAGAGAGTATGACACGTGGGACCCACTGGATGGAGGATAAGATATAGAGGATAAATGGGTGCGGGGAAAAAACAGTATAGAGTAAAAAATCTTGGTGACCAGGATAGAATATTCTTTTTAGAAGATGAATTTAGAGCAGGATGAGTGCGGATAGCCTAAGCAAACATCCAAACGTCAGTCAAATCAAGGAGAAAACACGCTCGTTTATAATTAGATTATTAGAAAAAGAACCAAGTAATAATAATTCAAATCAAGATCAATACACAAACTAGCTGTACATACACACATACATACGGTACACGTCACCTCAAAGTACTAGCAGTCGTCGTCGTAGTAGTACTAGTACAATTTATTTAGTACTATTGTACATAACAGAAATAAATTACTAGGAGTATATAATTGAACAAAGCACCTAATTAATTAAGAAAGAAGGATCGAGCCGACGATTAACAATTCACTTGATGAAGCAGCTGGCAGCAGGCTCATCAGCACCGGGATCCACCGGCGAAGCAGGAGGTGACGGCACAGCGGCGCTAGCGCCATCCTCCGGCGCCTCCGGGACGCCGACGGGGACGTCGGAGAAGGCGGCCAGGACGCGGCGGACGCTCATGCTCCGCATGGGGCGGAAGCTGAAGGACCTCGCCGCCGTCTTATTCCCCGCCGGGGCGAAGACATCGGACGACTTGCGCAGGATGAGGTAGACCAGCGCCTGCACCACCGCGAACACGGCCACCTTCACCAGCGCGCCGCCGAGCTCCGGTGGCACCATGGACGACGTCGCCTCCAGGACCGCGTTGCCCATTGCTCGATCGCTGCCGGCGATCGAAGGCGGCGGTATATATGATGCTCTCTGCGATGACTGTGCAAGCAGCTAGCTAGCTAGTTCTTGTTCTTGTATGCGTCATGTCAAGTGCATCGGACGGCGGTTTATATAGAGCGGGCCGGCCGGGGAGGATGACGAAGATAGCTACCCGTTTTTTCGTGTAAGTAAGGCTTGTACGCAAGTGATAGTGTGTGCTGGGATTTCAGATACGTGTTTGTGTTTGTTCGGCTGCGGTGGTGTCGATCGATCGATAGCTCATCAGGGCGGTTTTGGTGCTTGTGGGCGAAGGAAGGAAGGAGCTAGGCACGCAAGCAAGCCTGCTGCACATGTTTTGTTTCCACTACCCAAGCTTGATTAGGATGCTTCGTCAGGCTACTCATATTTGTCTGTACCGTACCAGACCTCGGAACTGAAAAGTTTCTTGGACTTATAGGTTGACGTTTGCCTGATGATGCATATATTGGTATGTAGTAGCTCAAGATAGGACAAAGTTAGGATTAGAGGGCGCGCTGAAATGCAACACCAAAAGTAGTAGCGGCCGCGCAGCTTATTCGCTCGTTCTGATTGGTTGCTTTTTGACCTGGGTCCCATATGCATGCGCGCTTTTCGCAGTCCTTGTTCGGCTCAACGCGTCCGGCTCGTCACCTTTGGCTCAGCCGCTCAGGTGTGGATGGGAGTCGGCTCGTTCAGTCTAATGCCCAATCGTCTGTACTACTATTCTTCCGTGTCATTTTATTTCTGGTTGGCGACCTGAAACTCATCATCACAGGATGGCGGAGTGACAGGATAACGTGAGCTCACGTGGCGGCGGCTATCTAGCCGGCCGGCCGGGTTCTCCGGACGCGGTTCCAGCAGGCCGCTAAGCTAAGCTGCCTCTTGCAAGCCAAGCAAGCTAAGTGCTCAGTGCTGCTTGGCAGGGTCGAGACTCGAGAGTCAGCAGCAATCGCTCATGCATGCTTGCTTCGCAAGCCCATTGTTGTTGCCTGATTGGCTTGCTTCATACGGAGTAAGTAGCTTGTACATGCAGGAGACAATAGACCAGGCGGGCAGCATTACGTTTTGTTCTGATCGGGGCGGTGTCGTCGTGTCACTTTATGCAAACTGGCAGCAGCCAGGTTCGTCTGTCTACTCCTGGGAATGCGGCTCAAACGAGGCAGACATGTGTGGCAAAATCGTATATAAGGCCTTGTTTAGATGGGGAGAGGAGAGAGATTGAAAAGTCTTGTAGTACTTCGTTTTTATTTGGTAAATATTGTCCAATCGTGGCCCAACTAGACTCAAAAGATTCGTCTCGTGATTTACAACCCAACTATGCAATTAGTTATTTTTTTATTTATATTTAATGCTCTTTACATGCGGCAAACAATTTGTGAGAGAGAGAGATTGAAAAGTCCCAGAAGCATTTCGTTTGTTTGTGGTAAATATTGTCCAATCGTGGCCCAACTGGGCTCAAAAGATTCGTCTCGTGATTTACAACCAAACTGTGCAATTAGTTATTTTTTTATTTATATTTAATGCTCTTTACATGTGGGTACAAATTGATGTGATGGAGAGAGTGTGTAAAAACTTGCAAATCCAATGTGCATCTAAACAAGGCCTAAATAAATAATTTAAATAACACGTCAATATTTACTGCACGAGTCATGTTTGTGAGCTTAATTGGCTGACTCTGATGCCTTTGTTATAGTAAAATTTGTTTAGAGGACTTTTAAAACATTTACTGCACAATAGTCGCTTTGGCCGAGTGGTTAAGGCGTGTGCCTGCTAAGTACATGGGGTTTCCCCGCGAGAGTTCGAATCTCTCAGGCGACGCTTTACCCTTTTTCTTACAAACTCCTTTAATTTGGATGTGAAACTCCTCTAAAACACTTTATTATTTTGTTATAGCAGCGTCCTCACAAAATTTAAGTATAAGGCCAGTCTCAATGGGAGTTTCATCAGAGTTTTATTTGCATTAAATAACATGCCATATATGCATTTGCGATGACATAGCAGTGCTTTAATAAAGAGAGAGAAGAAATGAGTGTCATGGGGATGAAACTCTCTTGATACGATTACCAACTCTCTATGAGTAGTGGAACTAAATGACTATGAAACTATGGAATGAAACTCTACATTCACAGTGGGAGTTTTATCAAAATTTTATTTCAATTTAGATAATATGGCAGTCTTGGAAACAACGAAATGAAACTCGTCATTGAGACTGGCCTAAGAGAAGAGATTTTCATCTAGGTATCACATATATAGCACAAACTGACATTTTTTTCTGTCTTTTGTCAATTGAGATTTAGAAGCCCCATAATCTCATACGAAATCTCTCTTCTTAACAACTAGTTTAATTAAATAATTGAATTTTGTGGACTAGTGAACTAGTATTAGTTGAGCCTTGGTTTAGCCATTAATTTATCTACTAGTTTACCTATTTAGATCTTTATAGACTAATTGTTAGTTAACTAGTTACTAGTTCGTAGGATCCAAACATGGTCTTAAAAGTAAGAAATACACTAATAGGAAATAGTGCATGTCCATATCAACCTCGCATACAATGCATGTAAGATGGCTTTTAGATGTGGAGAGAAATAAAAGAGGGGAGGTAACCACTCAGCTGCTTGGCTGCTGGTAGGATGCTGCTGTAGCAGCAGCTACAGCACAACCAAACATGAACTAGAAAGATGTGGTCAAAGTATATCATATAGAAAAAAAGATCATTTTTTAAGACAATAGCCTCTTTATATATTATACTACTTATTACTTGGCGAAGCATTGATATTAATTATTCCACGAAGCATTGATATAGGTTAACATAGAAAATTTATGACTTTAGATTCACTATAAGCGATACTTTCACAATATATAGTTAGTTCACATTTCTTGAAACTACATGGATATTTCGAATGATGATCAAGGTTAGAAATGTTTGAGTTTGACTCCGAGCAAATCTAATAACATGTAAAAGAAAAGGAGAGCATGCGAGCACACGAGTATCCGAGACCACCTATAAGTGACGTGTCATTTCTTATCTTTCAGTTCAAGGCACT